>CM017557.1:21251898-21535014 GCA_007844125.1 Sinonovacula constricta | reverse complement strand
CAATGCGTTCATAAGGTCCCAGCATACTGTCTAAAAAGAAACAACACAGATTATTAAGTTTTGTGAAAAGCATGATGCTATTTTTATTTTACAGTTGAATATTTTATTTTGGTAAAAATCATTATGAAAAATTATGAGAAAATAATTTACCTTTGAATAGTAACCTGCATTCACTGTTCGCCCAGGCTTAACCATGTATACTAGAACGTCCCCTCTAATGTCCAGGAATATGATACACATCACTTTTCCCATGGACTTCATAGCATTTGCCTTCTTTGATGGGGACTCTTATGATTTTTCCACACCATCAACATCCGTTTGTCCTTGGGTTCATAGTAATGAACCCAGATCTTGTCTGTGGTGATGAAACTGGACAGAAATGAGCTGTCACTTTCAACCTTACGAACAAAAAATGTTCTGGAGGTTGAAACCCGAACCTGTTTTTCTTCTTCCGTTTATAACCTTGAAACCCACCGAGCGCTCACATGCAACATTTTTAACTGAGAGCCTAGTATGTGCTGAACACTGGACTTGTAGATCCCAGAACACTTTGACACTTCTCTCACTGTTGCTGTAATGTTACTGATATTCATGTATGGTTTCCGTCTATGCTGTGCATTATTAGTCCAACCTTCACTAAATCAATGGTGCCATTTAAAAACAAGGCTCATGGAAACTTCTTTGTATCTGTCTGTGCATTTCAGTTTCTTGTAAGTGTCAATTGGGGTCATACTGGACTGCACACAGAACTGGATCGCTGTTCAACGCGCTTTCTCTTCCACTAACGTAGTCATTTTCAGGAGGTTGTTATTTCAACAGTTAATATTCAAGTGCATGCCATTTGACAACAAACAGGGGAAGACGCTGAAAGCTGGTCAACTGAGGAAACATTGCACGTAAAATACAAAATTGTAGAAAATTTGGTTAATTATATATTTCATTGTTTACTGCAGCTGTTTCCAGCATTAGGATAACAGAGACATGACACCTAACATTGGTGTATTTTTCAGCAGATGCCTGATGCCTTTCACTGTTATTGTGAGTCTCAAGTCTCCTTGAAGGATTATAACCTAACACTTTACCACATGAAACATAGGACACATTAACATCCTTTCTTGATGCAAACACTTAACAATATTTAAACATGTAGCCTTTTTTGGACAAACTATAATATAGCCTAGTATTACCGTGATTCATACATTTGTTGGTTGAAATGACGACTGTCTGTTTTGTTTCTTTTGATTTGGAACTTTCAGTTACTATTGAGGAGTCAGTAACTGATGCAGTATTGCCTATCGACTGTTCTGAAAATGTGGCAGCGCCTGTAACTGTACTACTAGTACATGTTGATTCGGGCCGAGATTCTTCGCACGATGTAGATTGCCTACTTTCGCTAGTTTCGGTTTCAATTTATCAGCGATTTCGATCACATCCGATTGATTGTTAAGATCTGTCTTACCCCTAACTAGAGAATGGTGTCTTAAAATACGTTTCAATTCGACTTGAGTTTTTTGCATCAGATAGTTTTATTTTTGTTGTAGTAATTTTTACAGTTGTGAGATATCGAGGAATATGACGATGGCCGGAAGTAAACAAACCCTTGTCTGGTAACAAAATTGGTTCCCATTATTACAAATAGTGAGCCAATCGGAACTCCTCGGGTTATTCCGTCTTCGGGACACTCATCCCTCCATGCTCATCCCTCGGATGTATCTGGTGCAATGACACTTACAGAAATCACGATCGTTTTGTTCGCCAGAAGTCGGAAGAAGAATATGTCTGAAATAATATGTTCGCTCAAAACTATAAACAATGGCATCGTTTGACATCTGTGTGTCTGCTGCGCTGGGAAAATTAAAAGGGGATGATTTAAATTTGAAGCCACCACAAATTGAAACTTTACAGTATTGAGCTGTCATCCGGGCCATCTTTGTTTTGACGTCTGTCACAAAAGTAGTCCCATTTTGGGACATAGCCGAGGTGATCCGACTGAGTAACACTTGTCAAATATTATAATCGGTATCATGCGTAGATAGTTTCTAAACAGAAGTTCATTGAAACGTGCAGATTTTAGATGAAACGGATTAAACTAAACTAAAAATTAAGCATTTTATTTACTTTTTGATAAAAATTTTACACATTATAAGGGGAAAATGATTTTACAAGTGGAAAAAAGATTTTCGATGGGGAAAGTTTTTCTAGGGGAAGACGCCGACCGTCGGGGTCAGATTTTTTTTAGGGGAAAAAAACACAACAATTCTGGACAGATAAAGTTTGGCGTTTGAAATCTTGTGTGATGACGTCACAATAACGTTGCTTTGAGCTGACGAAAGGTTTTCGCGCCAAACGCTAACTTGACTGAACAATTATTGTTTTACCGTGCATGCAGAAAACAATTTCAATGCGTTATTTTGTGTTGCACCGGGTTTGCATACATAGACATAATCGATCACGCACAGTTCGCAAGTGGTACATTTATTTTTATCATCCTTGAATACTTTTTACTGAAATTGAATGGGGGAATGTATTTTTAGAATATTGTTACAATCGACGTCAAATGAAAAAATATATACGCATAGGTCACAATTTAGTGAGACAACCCTCTACACAATTTTGCACTCCTCAGCCACTTATCACATTTATATGATTGATAAACTTGATGAATAATATGGAAGTTTATTGTTGAAGTTGGTATGCACAGTTTGGACGAATTGTTTTCTTTCATGAAACCAAATGAATTATTTTCCAGAAAAGAACCTAGGAAATGCTGCTTATTGGTGATCTACTGGATAATTAGATCAAACATTGACTTCTAATTTTAGCCCAAATCTCTTTCTTTTTATTTATAGAATTGGAAATAATAGACATTTAAAGCAGTATTTTTCATGATTTGTACTGTCAAACAATTGAGGCATTGTAAACAGCCTTTATTTAAATGGAAGTGTAAATTTATGCAGAATTCTGTATGATGAGGGGTAAGATGATGTTACATATATCAGGTATGAGCAAAATAACGGATACCACCTTTATGGCTTTAAAGTACAAAGTCAATAAATTTAAGATAAGAAAATAAATTCGACCAAGAAGTAGGCAGATTATATCTGTTTATAAACATCTAAGATTAATAAAAAATAAATTCTACTATTGTCCATTGTTCTTGTTCATATTGTAGAAACTTTGTGTACATACTGAGTGACACATGTATTTTCAGCTATAAACTTATCTGGAGTGGAATGTCTGGGATATCAAGATTCTATAAGTCCACTCAACTATTCTACCAGGATGATCGGAACACAGTCAGTTTTTTACCTTAAGAGTATACATTTCCTTGTAAATGTCATCACATTTCATCAGATTAGCACTTTATTTTATGTGAAAATGTTGTTGCAGGCAACTACTGATCTCAAGTAAGAACTCATCATAACAACAGTAAATTCCTAAAAAAATGTCGCCATTGAATTCAATATCTCAGTACAATTGAAAAAACAACAACAAAAATCACTGACTTTTACACAAACTTATTTGTATTCATGACAAGTTAAATTTGTGAAATTGATTTAAAGTATATCATCCATGATTAATTATTTTTTCCGAAAGTATACTTGAACATTGTTTAATCTAGAGCTACTACAGTAACAAACCACCCAATGACCATGCCACTAAAGCAGCCATGTCGCTATTAAGGCCAATTTTCCTAAGTACAAACTATTTGGTTTCTTTATTCAACGAGAAACCCAACCACACACCATTAATCTGGCATAACAACCAGTTATACTAGAACATATTGTGTATTTCTTATGTAAACACTGACCTCAAATGTGACCATCTTTACCAGAACAAGTCACCCTTATTGTGATTTGCACCCGCTAATTGGCAAAATAATTCACTCCAGCATGTTTCAATTTACAATCTACAACACCAGGTCTTACGAGGTCATGATATTAGCCAATGAGATGCTGATTAGTGCTAGCATTAGTGTGATAAGTATACCAAATTATAAGTTTAAAGGTTGTTTATCTAGAACATAAATGTGCATGTCATTAGTGCCAATTAACCATAAAATTAGGAAGTAAGAGATGTTCAGATGTTCATCCATTGTCTTGATTAGCTCTTGTTTGTTTGTTTTTTACTAGAAACGATTATGCAGTTGAAACAAATGCACATCATCAGGCTCATTACTATTTCTGCATTCTTACAAAAAACATTCCTCTGTCATTTATTGATTATCATGAGTAATTTTCATTGAGTCAGTGATTTATATGAGGTAAAATATTTTCATTACATAAATGATATTTCATATTGTTGTTAAAAACATTTTAAAAGAAATATGTTTTTTTGCTTGTTTTTGTTTAAGGCCACTTTTCATGAGGCAGACACTTAGATACATACATGGCAGTTTCATGAGTTCATCCAAACTCACTATTGAGACCAACTCACTATTACGACCAGTTTGAGTCAGAACGAAAGGTGGTCTTAATAGAGGGATTTTACTGTATCAGTCATCGTTGTTTCTTTTCCTTCTCTAAAAGGTCTGGTAAATTCACGATTGACTAAGGACCAATTCCCTATCTTGACTAGACCCATAACAATTACAAAAACTGTCAAATTTCAACCATATTTTCTTAGAAGTATATTTTTTTAATTGTGTTTTGTTTTGTCATTTCAATCTTCACATGTCACTGTTGAGCAATGTAAATGGGTGCAATTTACTGTTTAGTCCAAACTTAAACATTTAAAACAACTTTCACTGGCTAGTGAAATTGTTCATTGTCATAAGGAGACATAATGGGAACAGATAAGGGTGTACTTGGATAATGGGAATGTGAAAGGGTTACTCCAACACTTTCTAAACATGAACATGCCAAATTAGTATTTCTTAGTTATAAAAAAAAAAGAAATCAATTAACTAATTTAAATTCATAATAACATGATTTCTTGACTCAAAAATTCTCAGTCTGTCTGGAACCGGACCAGTTTACAAAAGGGTGTTTAATAACACAGGTAATGGCTGTTGATGTTACAAAGTAAGGAAATTGTGGTTTTGTATTGCTTTGGTTGTTTAGTGAAAAATAATCACATTATGTTCCATACTGACAAACTCGTATATTGCACCAAGGTTTGGTCTTTTTTCAGTGTGGCAAATAGGGTTAAACATCTACTTTATGGCTGCTTAATTGATACTTCATCAATTGCACTGATAAACCAATAGCTGTTCCCCGACAGCAACTATACTACATTTTTGAAGTTTGACTGCAAAAGAATACACAGGAATGGACACTTGTCAACATATATCCATGTGCACAAATCAAGGTCTTCAAACTGTAAGTAAACATTTAACATCTTTAACTTTATTTCTGTGTCTCCACATTTAGGAGAGAATGTTCATGATTTGAAGGGACATATATAGCAGCACTGTCTGTCCAATCCGTGTCTTGGCCATATCTTCCATATTACTTTCAGTACTCCAATCAAAGTTAACATCTTGCACTTGATATGTCATGACCTTTATATTAAGAAGTGCATCCTACAAGGTCGAGGTTATATCAAAACTCATATTAAAAGTCATTCTTTATAAATTGCTGCTCATGCTGGTGTCTCTGCCATAACATGGTCATTTTAAGCTCACCTGAGCACAACATGCTCAAGGTGAGCTTTTCTGATACCCTGGCATCAGGCATCAACAATTTGCTTCTGAACATACTGGAGGCTACAGTTTTTATCCAATCTTCATCAAACTAGGTCAGAATGTTTGCGATCTTCTATGAGTTCATAATTGGGTCACATGGGGTCAAGAACTAGGTCATTAGGTCACATTTTAGAAAAACCTTATGAACTTATTAGAGACCACATTTATAGCCCAATCCTCATGAAACTTGGCAAGAATGTTACCCAGCATGAAATCTTGGACTGGGTCACATGGGGTCAAAAAGTAGGTCATTAGGTAAAATCTTAGAAAAAGCTTGCGAACACACTTTAAGCAACATTTTTATAGCCCACTCTTAATTGAACTTGGTCTGTTTTATCCTCAGTGATGAATTTTTTTATTGTTTTCATAAAGGGTCTTGAAATATATTTTTGTGGGGCCTTCTAAATAAGATAAAAAATTTAATCTTCTAGATTTTTAACATATTTACAATGATTATAGGTATGCTAGTACTTAAATATTCTTAGACTTTTAAGCCATTAAACTCCTCCTAAACCCAAATCATCTGTGATAAATTTCTGTACCATTATTTTTAACCACCTTAAGTGGAGCTTGCCACTTACCATAAGGTAAAAGGTGGGGGTAAACAAAACCAAATTCATTCAAACTTGGTCAGAATGTTTGTCTGCATGAAATCTTGGATGACTTCATAATTGGGTCACGTGGGGTCAAAAACTAAGTCATTAGCACAAATTGTAGAAAAATCTTGGGAACACACTAGATGCCACATTAATGGATTAATCTTTACCAAACTTGGTCGAGGGCGCTCATCGTGTAGTGGTAGAGTCGCCGATTTGTAACTCCTCTGACTGCTTAGCCTCTAGCGACGTGAGTTCGAATCCACTTTGGGACGAAGAAGTTTATGTGAGAAGGTATTCCGCTGACTTGCGGTGTGCTGGTGGTTCTACCCAACAAAGTGTCTGAGGTCTTCCTCACCCAAAAGCTGGACGTTGCTATAATGATCATAAATGGTCACTGCAGTGTATTTCAAAATCAAAACAAAGCAAACTTGGTCAGAATGTTTGCCTGCATGAAATGTTAGATGATTTTGTAACTGGGTCATATGGGATCAGAAAGTAGGTCAGTAGGTTAAATCATGGAGCAACCTTGCAAACATGCTAGAGACCACATTTATGGCCCAATCTTCACTAAACATGGCCAGAATGTTTGCCTGCAAGAAATCTGGGGAGAGTTCTTAGATCACTAGGTCAAATCTTAGAAAACCCTTATAAACACACTCGAGGCCCCATTTATAGCCAAATTTTCACCAAATTTGGCCAGAATATTTGCCCACATGAAATCTTTAACATAGTTCATTAATTGTTGGATCAGAAAAGTAGGTCACTAGATCAGATATTATAAAACACTTGTGAACGAACACACTAGAGACCACATTTTTGGCCCAACCCTCACCTAACTTGGCCAGAGTGGTTGCCTGTATAAAAACTTGGATGAGTTCGTAACTGGGTCACATGGGTCAAAAAAGTAGGTCAGAATGTTTGCCTGCATGAAATGTTAGATGATTTTTTAACTGGGTCATATGGGATCAGAAAGTAGGTCACTAGGTTAAATCATAGAAAAACCTTGCAAACATGCTAGAGACCACATTTATGGCCCAATCTTCACTAAACATGGCCAGAATGTTTGCCTGCTAAAGCTATTGACTTGAAACTTTATAGGTGCATACATCTCATTGAGACGAAGTGCAGTGCACAAGAACCGTCACTCTGCACGTCATGATGTTGGAGTTATTGCCCTTTGTTTAATTTTCTTGTAATAAGCTAATAATCCTAAATTATCAAATCTATTGACTTGAAATTTGATACATAGATTGGTCTTATTGAGACAAAGTGCAATGCACAGGAACGTTATTCTGTACTTCATAACTGGTGTTATGCCCCTTGGTTTAATTCTCTTATCTGAGCATTATACTCCTACATTATCAAAGCTACTGATTTAAAACTTTGCAGGTGGATAGATTATCATTTAGACTGAGTGCAGTGCATAAGAACCATCACTTAGTTCAATTTTCGTACTTTATTTTTGCCTGGACCATACTCCTATATTATCAAAGCTATTGACTTGCACTTCATAGGTGAATAGATGTTATTGAAACAGAGTGCAGTGCACAAGAACCGTCACTCTCCTCTTCTTATTTTTTAGTGATGCCCCTTTCCGCACAAATGCAATTACTCTCATGTAAATTTTTGTATATTTGATGGTACACATGTATTCCCCTTTGATTTTTTTTTTCAATTACCTACATTGCAGTCCACAATTATGCCAGAGTGCATTGCACAACAGTGCCCAGCAGTTTAACAGATTAATGATTTTTTTTATGTTATTATACTTTAATTTCAGTTTTTCTTGGAATAACCCAGAATACAGTCCAAAACTTTGCCATACTGTATTGCACAAGAGTGCACAGCAGTTTGTTTCAAATTGCTCCATTGACGGGCTTATTTTATTCCGCCTTGCAGTGCTCTTGTTTAAAAAGTAGTTATTACTAGTAAATATAAGTGTTTCTATTAAAACTTCTAAAGAGAATCAATGACAGAGGGCTTGTGAATTGTTATTTCCACAAGAAATTGCATCCAGAATTTTCCCAATTAAGAATTGATTAACTTGTATCCTATTACATTTTCCTGCATATACAATTGATTAATTAGGTTTTCTCTTTAATATTTCATGTGATTACAAGAAGCCTCTTATCAGACAAGTAAACAGAGAACCACTGAATAACTGATTTTTTTGTATTGTATATGGAGTCAAAACAAATGAAAACACATTTTCTGTCTGTCCATAATTAAAACTGGCTCAGAGTTGCCATTGACTGACTCAGTTAATGTTTCTAACTTTTATCTCTTAGTTCCTCACTGTGTCTGGTTTGAGTCCCGGTCAGGGCAAGAACTGTCACAAAGGGAAGTCTTCCATCTGACCTGCGGTGTGCTTGTGGTTCTACCAAGGCATACATCTTGGAGTCTTTCTCCACTATTAATAAGCTTGAGGTTGCTTGTATGACCATAATTGTGTTGGTGTGATGTAAAAGAAAACAAACATAGACAACATATTTTGCAGCCGGACTAAATGGATCAAATTGTACATACAGCTTCAACACTGGTAAAACTAATTCAAACTTGTTATCTGCAGCTACATTTCCAAACTTTTAATTTACTTGAGTGAAAATAATAGAGTTACATAGCCGACATTGCATTCACTAAGCTTATAATGACAGATCCTTGACTTGTCTGCCCATTGTCAAAATAATATACATGTAACAGGATAACTGAGGTGGTACAATGTTTGCATGCTCTGGCAGTACAGGTACTACTACATATGCTATCCACTTTGTTCAGATAACTGATAGTTGATGCAAACCCCATAAATAGAATAAAAGAGAAAAAAATATATCACTGAGGAAGTAAAGTTTCATAACTCTTGACCTTCTAGGTATGGATAGGTTAGGCCCATTTAGGACATAAAGTGTAGATCCAAATCACTCGGCTCCTGCTAGAAGCTTTTTGACTAACTCTTTGCTTGCTTAGCCCTAATTGACCAGGCCTAGGGAAAGAAGTGTAGATCCAGATCTGCCAGTTTCAGCTTGGAGCTGTGTGATCAAGATTTATGTTTATGGAGTCAGCATCAATTTATATTATTACCTACCTGTTAAGGTGAAATAGTACTGATTAAAAAATAAATGTAGATGATGAAAGTTAAGATTGGAACTATTTGCTGCTTTGTCTCTAGCAATGTCTAGTTGCAACCTTGTGGTTATTTAAAAACAATAAAGTATTAGCATTCAACCTGCAGCATTGTATTGAATTATTACATACCACTAACAAGCATCGAGTGATGCTGGAAACTTGGCAGCACATAATGATTATCAATATCTAAACTATTTGCCTTTCCCTGATCACTTAATATTTAGCAGGTTAAGTGTTAAATATATATCACATTCCTATCATAGTAATTTTCTCTATTATCACTGAGTTTTGCTAGAGATTATGCAGCGAGTAGTGTTGATCCTGATCAATGTCATCTCTCTTTGCCTATCTTTGTGGAATATTTGCCTCGTCAGTGCTCAAGGCGACTGTCATGTACATAAACTCTCCCATCTGTGACTATCACTTCTACCAAGTCTAATTAGATTTATAAGATGGACCTTTAATTATACAGGTGTGACCTTATGACACATGTGCCCTGCTTTCAAATTATCTTAAAAGGGTATCAAATAGTCATCTGTTTGGTGTGTCTTCCTGCCTGGCATTACTAAGTCTGCTGGATTATCCAAGAGGCTTCAGGTTCAATCCCAAACATTACCAGTTCGCAGCATACCAAAGTTAAAAAATGATTGTGATCTACATTGCTTACATTAAGCTTAAAAGGGTAGTTCCATGTGATAGTGGGACTGTGTTAAATCATGTCAGCAGTTTACTAAATGTTACCACATGTAAAGGCAGCTCTATAATTATCTGTTTCATTTGATTTTATAATTGAACTAAAAAAATATTCTCATATTTGTTTATAAAAGTTGTCACTAGGGTTATATGCTTCAAGTGACTACTGTCTGTAACATTAGTGGGACTGTTTACTTAAAAGGGTTGTTTTGTTTATATATTCTAAATATAACAAGAGAACTGTAATTATGTTCAGGCAAAATAAACTTTTTTAAATACAAATGTGTACATAAATCCAGACCAATGCCCTACCATAGTATTTCTTGTCTGAAGAAATTTGAATTTGTTTACCCTCACCTTTAACATATGGTGTTTAGCAGACCTAATGTCAGGTCATTAGGCCCCATTTATAAGCAGCAGCTTATGTACCTTAGACAAATTAGGTGCAAGGTCGAAAGTGCACACCTGTTTTCTTCATAAATGATCAAACCCATGAAGTTGTAACTTAACTCAAAGCCTTTTAAGCACAGTTAATGAGGCATAGAACAATAGATCCCTGTCAGCCAACCCTGTCCTTCTAGTTACAAGGACTTTATCACAATTGGTCAGCAGTGCAGGGTTTTTAAAATTTTGTTTTAAAAAACAACTTACTTTGCTAATTAACAGTGAATGATAAATTAATATTTCCTGTGATCTCAAGATTATATCGAAATATGACTTAAGTCAAAAACTTGTTGACTTTAGGGTTGAGGAAAGTGTGGCAAAAGTTGTAAATTATTTATTTATTTTATGCAGGAATTCATGGCATGTGTTCATCAATCATAAACAGTACATTGTTTGGGTTGATCGGGATGCAATAATTTAACTAAGTATGAAGTATGGATCATGTGGTTCTATGCTTCATCTAGATCTATACTCAAAATTGTGAACTAGCCCACTTTCTGAATCCTTTTTAATTTGAGAATTTGCTTAAGCTCAAGTTTTAATTGCTCAGCAATTACTTAAAGTATCTGCAACATTTTACCATTATATGGTGATACCTTAACTGTGCCACTTTTATAGGAATGGTTTTGTTTGTTTGTTACATCGCACCAACACAGTTACGGTCATGTTGGCAACATCCAGCTTACCATTGGTAGAGGAAGACCCAGACTTATGTCTGGGTAGAACCACTGGCACACCATAGGTAAGCTTTAAAGCCTCTGCACATGAAAGCTCATGCCCCAACCAGCACTCAAACAAACAAATTGAGAGGCTGATGAATAACAAGTCAGCGACTCTTATCGCTCGGCCATGGGCACCCCTGAATTGTTTTTTTATGTCTGTCAGTTAACATTTGTTGTTGACAATTATTAGTAAATTGCCTTAAGTATTTGCAAGCCCCAAATGACTTTTTTTTGTCATAAATCTAAATTGATCAAGTTTAGGCAATTTAAGCATTTGAAACTGCTGCATCAAACTCTATACCAATGGCAGCAGACTATTAATATATGCAGTGACTTTATAATATATATATATATATATATATATATTTTTTTAACCAAATACCAGGGATTTTGTCATTGTAATGTAGCATGATGAAGATTAATTATTTTTTTTTATTTTTATTTTTTTTATATAATTTCAAATATGGCCCTAGGACTGCTGTATTGACTCCAAGTATTATTGGCCATGGTATGCTTTCCACAGTGAATTCAGCACTGTATAAACTATAAGTGAACACTTCTGAAGAACTGTTGGTAAGATAATAAATAGTTCTTACAAACTTAACTTGAAGATGACCAGTATTTTTACACTACTCATTCAGCTGTTATAGGGGACGTCACTGCGTTAGAATAGGATGATTTCATATTTGTCGCTTTTAATCATCTGCTTTAGCAGCAAACAAAAGAAATCAATAGCACGTGATTAAAGAACCATTAATAAATTAACAAAGTAATACCCACTCTGCACAGAATTGTAATAATATTAATACTTAGCTGTGCCACATATTTATGAGGCCTAGGCAAATAGTGAAGATCCAGATCAATAAGTAAAAGTCGAATCAGAATCTGCAATATTGGTTGCTGAATCGCTAGAAGTATACAATATACATTTGTATTGCACAATTTTTATGTGGTTGTTAGCAGATATCTTTTTTTTGTTGGTAATTAGCATATTTATGCAGAATGATGCGAGTGACTTGACATAGATTTATCAGTAAGAACCTAGAAGTGCTAGTGTCGTAAGATATATATATATATTCTGCTATCTATATGTAAATATAGGCGTAACCCCCATGTGATTTTGATATTGGTTTTCTTTTTACCTGTCCAACACATCCCATACAGTGACTGTACTAGTGATGAGTTTCTATACTGACTATATTGTACTACAGCCTCAAAACCTTTATCATGCGTCATTTATTACTTAGCACTACAAAATATGAACTATTAGCTGACAAACTACATTCAACATAACTAGACTGTAGAAATATTGTAGATCCTGATCAGACACTCCAGTGGAAGCTGGCTGATCAGGAGCTACACTATTTGTCTAGCATGATCCATTTGTGGATAATTGGTTAAGAGTTAGATGGAACTATGTATACAGTGAATGTCTTTCATTGTATAAGAAAGGTTTCAGGATTCCCTGTAAATAAAGATGTATTTACACAGAAAGTTCAAATGTTACAAATGCTTTAGGTCCAGGTCACCCAGTCTCCACTGCGAGCTGTAAGATCAACAGCTGTACTGTTTGTTGCCGAGTATCTTGCCTAAGGTTTACTTACCTTTACTTGCAATTGTTTGCTAGCTGTGATGTGTGCTACACAATCATGATCCTATAATGTAACATATCAGAAGTGTAAGTATCGTTGTATGGAAAGGATGTGAATACTGAGTAGATACTAGAGTGTATAAGGATGTTAGTTACTTCATACTTCCAATGTGATCAGGATATTGAACTGAAGGATGGTGTTGTGGCTTGTTAAATTGTTTGATCGATTGATACTTACCGGTAATTGGTATGTGTACAGAGAAGTTTAGGACTGTATTTATATTGACACTTTGCATGTTAGATTTTACCTGGAAATCTTCACTGTTACATGTAAGTTATTATTTTTCTTCTTTCAATACTTACGTTAGATCAGAATGTTACACAACTAAATCGAGGGCTGAGCTCTAAGACAAATGTATCTCCTTCTTTATATGTTTTGTCAAAGTTTTCACATCAGGATAAAAATTGTTTTGTTGTTTTGTGTTGTTAGCTCACCTGAACATAACATGCTCAAGGGGAGCTTTTGTGATACCGCTTCGTGTCTGTCGTCAGTCATCCGTCGTCAACATTTTAGCTTGTTAACACACTAGAGGCCACAGTTTTTATCCAATCATCACCAAACTTGAATAGAATGTTTGTCTGCATAAAATTTTGGATGATTTTATTATTGGGTCACTTGGGTTCAAGAAGTAGGCCACTAGGTCAAATTTTTTGAAAAACTTGTGAGCACACTAAAGACCACATTTATTGCCTAAGCTTCACCAAACTTGGTCAGAATGTTTGTCTGCATGAAATCTTGGATGAGCTCATAACTGAGTCACGTGGGTTTAAAAAGAAGGTCACTAGATCAAATCTTAGAAAAAGCTTGTGAACATACTAGAGACCACATTTGTAGGCCAAACTTGATCAGAATATTTGTCTGCATGCAGTCTTGGATAAATCCATTATTGGGTCACTTGGGTCAAAAAATAGGTCACTAGTTCAAATCTTAGAAAAAACTTGTGAACATACTAGAGGCCCCATTTTTGGCCCAATCTTCACCAAACTTAATCAGAATGTTTGTTTTCATGAAATCTTGGATGAGTTCATAACTGGGTCATGTGGGGTCAATAAGTAGGTCACCAGTTCAAATCTTTGAAAAAACTTGTGAACACAGTAGAGACCACATTCATAGCCCAAACATCGCCAACTTTGATCAGATTGTTTCTCTGCATGAAATCTTGGATGAGTATATTATTGGGTCATGTGGGGTCAAAGAGTAGGTCACTTGGTCACATTTTAGAAAAACCTTGTGAAAACACTTAGACAGAGATTACAAGTTTTCATCTGCTGCCAATTAAAATACTAATTAGCTTTACCCAATGTACCTTACCGATCCAAGATATAATATATAGCTTACCAATTTAACTTTATATAAGTTAGAATTAAGAATGACAAAATACTGTTCTGAACGATTAGCTACTCTTGAAAACAAGAATGCTTACATCTCGGCAAACATGGTCTTTAAAGTGCTACATCTAGGTCCATTTTGTTGTTTTCACGGTTTAAAATAAAAGTCCACTACTGACTCAACAACGATTCAGCGTGAACTCAAGAGCACAATGTAGGTTTTATACCTAACTGTATCGCATGGTTCATACATAATTCTTGAGAAATGAACCGTGAATGGAACCGGGAATATTCGGCATACCGTCGTACGTTACACCCATATGAATCATAAATTCATGTGACTGATTATATCAATAATATTTTTTTGTATTGGCTAATTGTATTTGTATAAACAACAGCCAATCCAAACAGTGTATGCGCTTGTATAGATCAACTGGAAAGAACTGTTATAGTAAAATGTTATTGTAAAGGAAGTGACCGCATCCAGGCAGTGCTTGTAATCTCGAACAAATTCCAGGACCTCTGTGTGTTTGTTTGTTGAAAACTCTGAGGTTTAGGCATGCTTTGGCGGCTGTCCTTGACCAGTTATAGCTTCACATCACTTTAGCAACCCTAGTTATGATTGTTTAATATAAACATATAAACAGATGGATTGATAATTAAATATAAATATCAGTATTACATAATTCACAGGCTTTGCAATATTATTGATAGAGGCTGAGAAATTTTATGTCAAGGCAGATTGGCTGATCAATACTTCTCCAGCAAGCTTGCTTGTGAAGGTTTAGACTTAGTCATAGTTTTTAGTCACAGGTGGACATATGTGCCAGTGCAGATTTACATAACAAGCTTTACAGATACTATTAAGTTTGCTGGCATGAGTTGAATGGCGATAAACTGTCCGTGGAAATGTATGACTAAATTGTCTATTCCCACGGGAATTATATTGCATCAACATCCTCCAGTAATGGATGGTACTCTAATGGAGCTGTATTCATGTGAGTTTTGCCTTTGTTTTTGCTTGATGCTGATTATTATACTTTTGTTAACTTGGCTGGAAATTTTATTCAAATATGTTAATTTTTTTATCATCATTTTTCACCTGATGTTACAGAATGTTAAACTAAACAACCGCTAAATGTTTAGTGCTTTAGGGGTTTTTGTATTGAGACATTTTGTGTGGAGCTTTAATATCATATGTGTTTTACGGTCAGATGGTTTCTGATGTAAATTTTCTCAAATATAGCAGAGTAGTAAACTGTAAAATGTACCAATTTTATGCATACCGTAAAAATATGTGTATACCCATTTGATGTTGATATAGCTGTGTAAATGTTTGTGAAAGTTTTTCTTGTGTGGATACAGGTAAAAGAATACCATTTTAGTATTTATCTTAGTATTTATCAGTATTTAACCCTTTGTATGCTGCATCCAGCAATAAGCAATAAAAATACAAAATGTAAGTTACTTGCTTACAACTGCATGCAAAAGTAAAACTACATACTGCTAGAAACTCTGCAGCAAATAATGAAGATTCTGGTCACCTACAAGTGCCTTACTCTTTTTGCCTATACCTGTTCAATTTAAGCTTAGAGGACAAAGAGTTAAATGAACATTATATCAATGTGATTTTGTTCATGTTTTTCTATGTTGATACCGGTATACAGTCACAGCTACAGAAAAATGATTTTAGTTATGTAACTTTTACTATACTTGGGGATTAGAGAAAAGAACCAAAGTAATGTCTTTGTAGAACCACCTAACACTAATATACCGATGTGGGGTGGGGTCACCCAATTAACATAAAACATACCACACCCTAATGGTGTTGCCAGCAAGTTTAAGGGTTAACAAACTGTAGCATGAAATTATGTAACCATAGAAAGGATGTGGTGAGAGCAGTTAATATGACCATTTTTTAAAAATGCAGCTTATTTTGTTGCAGTATCCGTTTGGCTATATGATGTTAGTAATCTATAAATGGGCTTGTCTTGCACCATGTTGGTCATTTATGGTAAAAAATATCCACTCCCTGGTAGGATGAGCATGTTGGTTACATACTACATGATGTACCAAGGCATTCATTTGCAGTGGTGGTCGCTGTGGCAGTGGTACATCTGTTGATAATGATTGTGGGATGGTGATGGCAACATAATATAAATATTATATGCGGTTACAATTTTACACTAATAATATGGTGATTATGAGCATTTTCATAGAAAGTATGTTCATTTGTGCTGGTTGGGTGGTGGGAAAAATCTGATGATATTGCACATGAGGATTATGATGTTTTATATGTAACCAAAACTGAATTCACAAAACATGTTTCTCAGAATCATTTTTCATTTTGCAGTGCCTCTTGTAAACTTTCTGCCACATGTATAACAAAAACAACACTCTTCCCTATAATAAAGCCACCTATTGATGCTGGGAAGATCAAATAACCAATACAACTGATGTGAATATTTTAGGCTTTATGGTCCCAATTTATTAGGCCACAAACAATCTGGCAAAGGTTTTGTAAACTTATATGAGGGCAGTTTGTGCAGAAACAGTGGGTTGTTACTGTATTAGTAGGGTGGCTTGTTTAGCAAACCCTCAAATTAGAGCAATTTAAATGTACTTACAGGGGAACACTGTTAGTCCTTATCATACTACATTTTATTAATGAGCAATGAAAAATCTTAGTTATGGGCAAACCATTATATGCTTTTAGATGACAACATATTGCTGAAACCTCAGTGGCCAATAGTGTAGATCCTGATCAGCCAGCATCTGGTAGAAGCTTGCTGGTCTGTATCTACACTGTTTGCATAAACCTGGTCTGTTGGTGCTTAGCAGGCTAGGAGTTAGGCATATGGCACAATCATCCAAGGTTAAATAGGTACAGAATGATGTTGGTTCTGGTGGTGAAGTAAGATGTTAGTATGTGGCAGGATAAACCAGGAAAACATTTCTAAGAGAGATTATTATGTGACAGTGCTTGAATGGATTATGAACTGAATCTGAATCTTGGAGTGTCACTGTTTATTTCTTTTTCATAGGAGTGACTCTTCTTCCAGTCTTGTTAACTTTTTTGTCAATGGTGGAATAAAAAAAAGTGAAAATGTTTATTTAAGAAGGTTTTGAGATACTGCATTTGGAGTTAGATCTATAAAGAATCTATCTTAAGTTCTTAGTTAATTTCATACTGGACACAGAAGTTTCCCTAAATCTTAGAAATAGGGACATGTCTTAAGTTTTATTCTTAAAACCATTTAATCTAAGAAATGTCTTAGTATTATTTATAAAATTTAAAGTAATTTCTTAGGTTTTATTAAAAAAGTGAAGTTTCTTAATGGATTCTTAAGGGTAAGTATTACATTTACATGTATATATTTCCTTAAGGGAAAGATTAGCATCATCTGCACTTACATTTGTACACATGGAATTTGGTAGACTTTAAAAAATGCCTTTTAAACAAATGTCTGATGGAAATTGGGAAAGAAAAGTTAGAAATATGCTTAATTTGCTCTATATTATTTGCCTCAGACCATTTTACATTATGAAGATGTGCTTTTTTATGCTAATATTTATGAAATTATATAATATTAGTATTTTATATAAAAGTGATCATAATATGCATGTCACTATTTTGTATGTTTTTCTTTTATTATCACAATCTTAATATTCATAGTTTGTATGTTTTTATTTATTGTTGTATATATTTTATGTGTTGTTTAGATATAATTTCAGGGTAACTTTCTATTACCTTTGAATAGCATTAGTGGGAGAATCCTCTTGTGAATGATCACAGATCAGAAAGTCCCCAGTCCAACCTTTAGATCTGTTCTTTGACAGTTCTATATACTACACTTTGCTCATTGTACTTACTAAATAGTTGTTCTACTATGAAAGTGAACAGTCAAGAAGAATGAATACAAAGAACAATTTTCCCAATTTTGCCCAATCAACTACAAACAAAAAGTATCATCCTTAAAATTATGGTCAGAGATGAAACTTGCATACAATACAAGGGTCTATTTTGTAATGCTCTTACTTATGATTGACTTGAACTGCTCTTGATTGATCACAGGATATAAACAATAGCGAGAGATCAGAAACTTTCCCATCTTTTTTATATATATGATGTTTGTTTTCTATCATTGGCCATGCATTTGGAGGAAGAAAATCCCTAGTTTTCATTGTTCCTCCATTGTACTATTGTCAATTGTCTACACTTCCCAAGGTTTAAAGCTGAAACTTATGCTTTGTAATATATTCTCCAATTATAAACTTCAGCATTCACATGACAAACAGTACTATGACTTATGATCTGACTTATGATCCCAAATAGAATTTCACTTATCCTGCCAAGCATAAATAGATCAGGCAAATGGTGTATTTCCAAATCAGCCAGCTTCATTTGGGAACTTTTTGTATCAGGACTTTATCTATTTGAAGCCATATGTCTAGCACTACACCTTGTAACTTTGCATGAAGTTGTTTAAAAAATGAAAGAACTTACAAATGTTTGTAGGTTGTTTATATACTATGTATTGTAGTGGTATAAGAGTGTGACAAACCTCCCTTTCAGTGAACCTATCACTTATATTGTTTACATCCTGTTACTGAAGAACTGCATGTGAAAGTGTAAGTGAAGCATTTCCTGGCCTTCTTAATGTCATATTCCTTATGTTACAGTTGACTATTAACTCTTACTAAATAATATTTTCTAACAATACCATCTAATAGCAACATGATATATAGACTCAACAGCAAATGTGCCAAACAAAAATAGCTGGATGTGACTGTATTGGCCATCATTTTGTCACCGCAGTGAACTATAAACTTAACTTACCTTACTTTTTACACATAAAGTGTGTTTTTTACTGGGAATATTTTGATGTTTCACACAGTTTTTATCAGCTTGTTGACATTTGTTCATGATGTATCACTTGAACTAGAGTCGCGTGACACAAGATCAACGTACATTGAGGTACTTAAGTCATTCTGCCCAATAATGCATGTAGTACAATAATATATAATTGTGTTGTATTGTTTATATTGTTCAAAGTACAAGTCATCCTCATGGTTTCAACGCAATTCCCTTTTTTGAAATAATAGGATATTACGAAAGATTTCTGTGAAAAAATACAATGCAGACTTTGAATGATGCACAATGATGCCGTTTCTATTTTTGTATATGTTCAAAATACACATTAAGTTTCATTAATGATTGACATTTCTCTTCCTAAACATATGTTCATCTTGTGCCACTTAAAATGAACTATATTGTTGCAATGTTTAAAGGGTCTTTTGCAAATAGCATTCTACTTCAACCCTTGTATCAAAGACACAAAGGTCACTCATACCTGATGCTTGATGGAAATGGAAGTATTTTAATTCCTTGTCTTTCTGAAAACACCATTTGTCTACCCTTATAGTGTTTCCAGCAAGTAAAGAGGTTAATGGAGCAGTGTTTGACGTATGGTTATGCATGCATGGAAAACTTGTACAACTGTCAGGAAATATACAATGAATTTGGTTTTCGAAAGATAAATGTTCATAAAAAAACAAAATTCTGAAATGTGGTAACCAACATGTTACCGCTGTTCTAGTGGGTGTGGACAATATAGATGCTGCATAAACTCATACCTTAGTTTATGTAAAGGCTGTTTACAACATTCCCTTAATTGTTAGTACAAATCATGAATACAGCTGAAAGTGTTCATTATATTAAATCTTTAAGTAAGCACTAAAATAGATAACGATGTCAGAGCTGATTAACTGGATGTTCATGTAATAATGTTCTCAAAAGTAAGTAGTCTCTTAGGTTTTTTTAGTTTAAAAATAACTAACTGTGCAGCATAGCTTGGATAGGAAATTTATTTTTGTAATGACAATGGGGTGCTATCCTTTAGTTTTCACATTGACATGGTTGTCATTAGGATGCGGCTGGCGGCCAATTTGACCACCTTAAATGAAAATCGGGCCGCCTCAAATTTGAAGGGAAAAAAAGAAATTGAGTCAAGAGCATGCCCCCGGACACCCCTAGCAGCGCTTCGTGCCTTTGGCGCTCGCATAGCCTAGCCTCCTCAAAAGTTAATTGAGCCTGGTCAAAGTATTTGTAGTGACAACCCTGCATTGATATACAGCACCTAGAAACAGCATTTTGTACAAACAGTAAGTTATTTGATTGTATGATAGAACAAAAGTTGATCCAAACTGTCAGATACAATCTTTAACTTTCCTTAATAAATCTTCTTTATTGATGACCTCATACAAACCTCTTTAAAAAAAATTATAAACAAAATTCCCCGCACATCTCCTGATCTGTTGTGGAAGTTCCTAAAATCAAAATCCTAGTTTGTCATTTTAAGTTGATAAATTATATTTATGACATAAACATTTAAAATAATGTTTTTGAAGTATGTGCATGCCTTTATATCAATATAACACATCAGTTACAGAATGTCTTTGGCAGGCTTCCTGGTGGGTTGCCAATGGGCAGGCAGCATCCACATTCTTCAAGTCCACATTCAGTACATTACATTTACTGTGGATGCTCTTGTGTAACGGTGAAAGTAAACAAGCTTGAAGCTTTCTAACAACCATTTTTGCAAGAACTCTGAGAATTGTAATAAAATTGTTCTTGCAAAACTGGTTGCACAATGAATCGAGAATTGCAACAACCTCCGAATTATAATAATATTTTTTATTTTTTGTAAATTAATAATTTCTAATTCACATTTTGTTCTGAACACTTTATAAATACGCTTTGTATATACTAATGTAAAATAAAAAATGCATAGGACAACACTTGTTTCACTAAGAACCTCATACCTCTATGAATTCTTCATAACTTATTTTCTGTATGTATAATTTTGTTTATTCCTAAATGAGAATGTTTATAAATCCCATGAAAATTGTTTCTATAGCTTGCGAGAGTGAACACAGGCCATAGACAGACTTACTTTGGGTTTTGACTTGAAGCCAGAGGTTTGGGGCATGTGGTAGAACATGAAATATCATATATGATTTTATAAACACCACCAATCCACACCAACTTTGATGGAATACACAATAAAAGGAAAGAAATAAGGCTGTTGCCAATATCATACCTCAAGGTGGTACTCGATACTTTGTCTACATCTAATTCATGTGACAAACACAATACCTCGTACCAGACCTGGTAGCGCAGTTGGTAGAGCATTGGCACCAGGTACTGTAGACCCCGGGCTCAATCCCGGGCCTCAACATACTAAAGTAATAAAAAATGGTAGTGGTACAGCCCCCTTGCTAACGCTGAAGCAAATATAAGGGTAGTGTCAAGTGGACACTGTCTCCAGATAATTGAAATACTGTCGGTGGGACGATAAATCCAAGAAACAATCAAACAAACAATGCTTCTTTTCCGAGAAATTTGTGCATAAGTGCTGTATAAACTTATAATTTAGTAAAGACACTTTATAACATGACTCAATTGTTAGACAGTATCAGTCATAAAATATACCACTTTAAATGTCAATTATCTCCAAACCTATAAATAAGTATTGTTGGAGATTTCAGCTTAAACTAGATATGGCACGTGATATTTAAGGTAAGTTGTCCCGTGGTTTTCTTATTTTAAAAATAGCTGTGCAGCAGGAATATACATTTTAATAATGACAAATGGGTTGACTTGCATCACTTTTCACATAGCTGTACCCGTAAATAGCATTTTGTGGAATCTTTTCAGGTAACAATAATTTATTTAGCTGTGTTAGTGACAATAAAGAGCCTAAACTTTTGGATACCACCTTTAAGTAAGCAAGAATGTCTAATCTGGATCTGGATCTAAACTGTTTGCATAAACCTGATCAATGCGTGTTAAGCCGGTAAGACTTACTTTCTTTTGAATGACACACTTTCTTATAGTCTTATAGTCCCCTTGTGGGAAAGGTATGATTTCTTTTATTTTTATTGTTTAACTTTTGAGAAAGTCACAGGCTGCTGCATGCACATAAAAATGTATGCTGTTGAATGAAACCAGAATAAGGCAAAGCCCTTGAGCATTATAGACTAAATTAACTATAATTTTTAAGAATATATCATATCGTTTAAAGTATTTGAAAATGGCGACCCACAAGAGAGATAACTTACACATTTTATTACAAATATGAAAAAGTGCATTTTGAGCCCTGTACATGGTTTTGACAGTACATCATGCCAACATACTTATAATCATATTGGCAACAACATATAGCATTTATTTATGTAAGTCATTTGAAAAAGAAAAAAAAAAAGATCGACAAATATTTTAGTAGAGCAAAGTTTATTATTCTCATAAAAAAATTCTGTCCTGGCTTCAGTTTAAAAACCTGTGAGGCAATCAATGGTTGAAAACCATGTTTCTTTTATTATTGGAAAGAGAAGAGCATAAGAACTGTTCGATGATTTTATAAACAACACCAAACAAAACCCAGCCTTGACTGGATACAGAAGCAATGGGTGTTTACAGAATGCTGGTTCTCATGAGAACTTTGGAAATGCTGACTTTGACTTCTGGTATTAAAGACGATGTTATTAAAATATTATGTTAATTGGGAGTGGAGTCTCTATTTTATTTCTTCTTTCCCAGTGAAACCGATGGCTGAGTGGCAGACTTGTAACTTCTGCCAGGTGCCATATGGATGCAACACCCAGTGAGTGCAAAAAACAAGACATGAGGCCTGCCAGCTGGGTAGGCCAGTCTGTGATGCATTTACCTTTCTTCCCAGATATTTGTATGTGATTCATGTGTCTGGGATTGTACTCCAATGATAGCTGTATGTAATGAAGATGTTGTAAGCCCACTTATGTTCCTCCTACTACATGAATATACATGTACCATCAGTTCACTGGGGACAATCCATGGAGCTAAATCCCCTTTGTTATGTATATAATTATCAATATAATTATGTTCATACATTATGATATTATATATTTTGAAATTATACAATGTTCATTTTTAACTCCTCTTTTCGAATAATAAAAGTGGAGTTGTTGTCAAGACCCATTTCAATAGGCTGTAACCTTAACATTAATTTTACTTGATTTATTCCCTTTTTTTCTCTGAGAATTTTCATTATGCTATCTAGCCCTGAGAAAAGTGGAGAGTAAAGTCTGAGAACAGCTCTTTTATTTTATTGGCAACAATTTCATGTGAATAAATACAAAATATATTTTTTCATATATATTTTATGATATCATATATTGGCACAAGGAGTTGGCTGGCAGCTAGTTCTTTGGCAGATTCAGATAGCTTATTTTTTCTGCTGTTGCTTAGACTATTAAAAATGCATGTAAAATATGCAGCTGTATATGATAAGATTAAAGACCATTGATTTACATGTCATAATGATGTGGAATAAATTTCCCTTTGGCAGAAAATTCTGGATTTACCTAACCAGATTACATCTCTCTGACATGTTTTATAATCAGGATGTCAAGTTTACTTCACACTTTACATCATGTTTCTCATGTTTTTTTAAAACTAACTGCAAGACATTTCTACCATTTAGTTTTTTCCTTTGCTTCAGTTTTTTTGACTGGTGAACAGTCATGATAATCAGTATGTTTTCCTGTTATGATTGGAGTTTTCCTTTTATCATGTTACTGTTGATTTTGCTATGGATTAAAAAAAAATTATAACATTTAAGGAAAAAAATGCACAACCCTGCCCAATTTAAGATATGTTGAATCATGATGATAAATGGAAAACTTATGGCTTAAATTGTGCTTTTGGATTAATTAATGCATATGACTTAAGAGATGTTGATGACTGAAGTGGTGCTTATTGGTTTTCAAGGTAATCACTTAAAAGTAATAATCTATTGTTTCATTATTTTGGTCAGGTCACTTTTTGAAAGAAAAAAAAATGTTATACTTTCATAGGAATTATGTGGGATTTATTTTTACCATTTGCTATCAAATTCGACTGTTTAGTATAGTTTAGTATTATCTGAAATATTAATGAAAACTCAGTGTGATGTAATAATTAGAATCTCAAGTTACTTTCTTCAAATTATACTAAAATTTTTCATAAATAAGAAACTTCTTGGGCTTAATATAATAGCTTAAAATGTCTTGATTATTAAGAATTTTTTCAACAAAAAAAAGGACATTTGTTGGTTTAATTAGGGAAACATTTGCTAAGTTTCTCTACAGATGCCTCCACATGTTCTGTTTATTAAAATATAAAACAAAAAATATAAAACAAACAACTTGTGAAATGCCCTTTTTATTGTTGTATATATAGGTTATACAGTAAAACCTCTCAAAGCGGCACCTCTAAGCAGCGGCTACCTCTAAGCAGCGGCAGTTAAATTTCCCCCAGTAGTTTTCAGCGCATTTTAACCTCTAAGCAGCAACTCCTCCGCGAAGCCATAAGCGGCCGTGTAAATCTCTTCCCTGAGGCTAGTTTAACCTCTGCGTAGCAACACCAGTGCAGCTATTTTTAGAACAGTCGCGTACACCAGAAATGACACGCGGTCGGCTGATCACTGCTTGTACCCTGTTGAGAAGGTGTTAATTGAAATCAAGTTGCAGTTGGACGGGAAACCAGCTGCATGCTACAAACATGCCGTTGTAGATCTAGGGTATTGCGGGAACGTGTAAGAAGTGTCAACTATTGATGATGTTAACGAGTTAGTTTGTTTTCTTTAATAGATCGAAAGATTAAAAGATATCACTGTATTGATTGCTTACTTAAAAAGATGTTTACGTTAAGTGCTAAACTGTCATTGTTTTAGGATGTCTGACTATAAATTCGATTTTTAATGGTAAATCAGTCTTTGCATGACTCAATACTGGAATTCTGGTCATTTTGTCTCGAAAGCAGAGTGTTACTGCAATTAAGTTGTTAGAACAAGGAAGGCAGCACAGTCTATTGCTACTGAGTTGGGCTGCGGCAGAACTCGGATACAGGTCCGTTAATGACGATATTGTTTTTATTAATAGACAAGCAAATGGTGATTGGCTAAAGTACAAAACTATTAAAAAAACACATATTTTTTCTCGTCTCATTGATACCTCTGAGCAGCAACACCTCTCAGCAGCAACACTTTTTCGTGCCTCCGCCAGATGTTGCTGTGGAGAGGTTTTACTGTATATAACATACATCACCAACATATTGAGGCACCCATGAGGTATTGGTAGATTCGTCAATTTGTAACTCCTCTGACTGCTTAGCCTTCCCCATGCGGCATTCGAGGCAAAGGACTTAATGTGGGAAGGTTTTCCAGCAGACCTGTGATGCACCGGTGGTTCTACCCAGACATTTGTTTGGGGTTTTCTGCCACCAAAACAGCTGAACATCACTATAATGATTATAATTGGTTGCTGTGATGTAAAAAAAACAACATGGCAAAACACAACCCTGGTTTCTGAAACAATAATTGTGTTTGCCAGCCTATTGAAAGATTAAATTTAAACAATTGAATATATCTTTCCAGGAAATAAACAATGAGGAAATAAACATAATATTATTACATTAGTGTTATATCCTCCATGAAGGGAGCAGCATAGAGGCAGGTTAAACTTATGTTACTTAGGTCTAAAGTTGGGTGTTAATTTTTCATAGGCTTGCAGCTGTAAGTTTATTTATATCGGGTGTTATATTTCTCGAATTTGGAGCTGGTTGTGTTTATTAACAAAAACTCAAAGGTGGGTGTTACGTTTTATTGTGTTCAGTGATAGAAGAAAGTTGTTCTTTGTTATTTCATAAAAAAGTTGGGTGTTATGTTTCTCTTGGAGGAGGAAAGTTGTGTTGCTATCATATTATGAACAAAGTTGGGTTTTAGTGATTAACTTACCGTACCTAATTTATTACATTATTTCTTGAAATTTACAATTCAAGTTTAGTCTTAATAGCAGTTGTAGGTCTGATTTTTATGAACTTTATGGGACTGGTATAAGTAAAAAACCTAGTTGAACATTTCATAGCTGGCAACACCAATCTTTGAGTTACGGTCCTTTGTAATACTTAGTATTTGTAGTGGTAAAGAAAAAAATTGGGAACATTCGTCAATTTCAGTGATAAGTCATGTTGAATTTTAGATTTATTTTCTTTTGGGTAAAACAGTAAGTTCTTTTAGTTATATGGCTTTTTGAAAGTTGTGTTGTAGTAAAAATAAGGAGTGATTTATTTGGGTCATTGGAACATTTTGTTTATTCTTAAAATATAAGAACAAATTTAAAAATTTTCTTACAGAGATAAAAATAGATTTATTATTTTATTTTTGTTACCAAATATAAGTCTTTTGTTACACAAAGGCTAAGGAGGTTGTCATTCAATGACTTAAGGTTTTTTAGGTAATTGTGTTTAGATTATTGTTCTTTAAATAAAATAAAAAAGTTATGTACTTATTACATGATCAGTAATGCGCTAATTTTATATAAGTTATTGCACTTTTAAATTGTTTTAGAGTATAGTTAGATCATTTTTGATACCTTGTGTCATTGTGAGGACTTTGTGTGGCCATACTTTCAACTGCTGATGTGGATATATTTGTTACAGAGACAAAGTATGAGGTAATGCTGACATTATTTGTGGTATTTTTCTGTTAGTCTTCATAAGGAATAAGTTATATATATGAGTTAAATTTATGTTAAGATGTGAATTGAAACTAGTCATGCAGACTTCCAACTGCTATACGGAGTGCAAGAGGTTCTTTATAGATATTTGTTTGGGACTTCCTCCACTGATAAAACTCAACATTGCTATCATGGCCATAATTGTATTGCTATGATGTATTTAAAAAATGATAGCCATGCATTTGCAGTAAAGGCAGCAATTTTGAAACTGAATTTTTTGTTATACTCTAAAATTCAACTTCACCACCTTTAAAGTATTTGATAAACCTACATACATACCAATCTAACATCTGCCTGCCATTGTTGATTTCTAATTGATGCAGAAAGATTGTGAATTGTTACCACTGATTGTTTATCAGTTTTATTATAGTGCTTCTTTCAGCGTGTGTTTGATAACTAATCTGGAACCAGGGGATGAAAAATTGGAGAGAAACAGATCTGAGCTGATGGTTTTGTTAATGTTGCATCTTGTCTCAGGCTGATTAGATCCTTGCAAAGATTTAATTAAGATTATGATCAGTCAACTGGTGCTGAGAGCTGCCACCATTGCCAGTTTTCTTAGCAAAAAGTGCATATCCTGTTCAGACAGCTCATAGTTTTTAATTGCAGTCATAAAAAAATATATCTCCATTTAAATCAGATGCACTTAAAGGCTTGAACTGTGTTAATTAATGTTGGAAGATTAGGTGTTAAGAATTGTAGACTCTGGCTATTAAGTTGCATTTCGCAGTCATTAAAGCTATTAAAATCCAATAACCGCAAGTTACATTCCAATTTATCAAATTTATACTTGATTACCTGCATTTGACAGTTGCTTGATTTAACATACTTTGCTCTTTTATGAAAATGTTTATGTAACCAATTAAACTAATTTTGTCAAAGTTTCAAAGTGCTCATTAATTTTAACAGATTGAATTCTAGTATATGCATGATCAATTTTTATAATTTTGATTATTTGTTGTACAGATACTTGAAATATACATTAAAATTATAATTGTTATGTAGACAATGGTGGTAATGATTATCATGAATGTGATAATCATGGATAATTATGGTGATGATGAAGATAATGTTGATTAAGATTAGGTTGATTTTGGCAGTCATTGACAATGTTGCTGTTGCTGATATTGACTTTGATAGTGGTAAACATCAGTATGTTTTTACCTAGACATTTGACTCTAGTCTCAATTTGATACATGATAACATGAGAATTGATGCAGTGCACCATTTTTGTGTTAGATCAATAGGCCCTTCTCAAACTATGCAACTCCGCTTTCAATGGCAGTGGACAGAAAATTGAGGCCGGAGAACAAAGACATGATGAACTACTTCACTGTAGGGAGTATGTCACTATTGCACCATGCTATTAATTAAACACAAGTCTTGGTACCGGACCTGGTAGCGCAATTAGTAGAGGGTCGGTTTCAGGTACGAGAGGCCCCATGTTCGATCCCAGGCTGCAACATACGAAAGATGGTAGTGGTATAGATCCCTTGCTAATGCTCTAGCAATTATAAGGGTAGTTCCATGACTGGTTGTATTTGCTAGCAAGTTAATGCAACAGAAACATTTAATTCTGCTAGAGAGTGAGCAGCAGATAGTGTAGATCCTGAGCTCCCATTCGGTGCTAGTTGATATGGATTTGCCCATTTTTTCTCTGCAGGGTCAATATACGCTTAGTAGGCTAAGAGATAATTAGGGATAGCTTGCTACATCGACATTGTTGACAGAGTAAATATTGTCAAGTCTATATTTGGCAGCTATTATCTTCTCTGATGATGACAAATACAAGGAGTATACAACAAGTACATAGAGTTCCAAGAATGTTTAAGCCAGATCACAGTTTTGTAGAATTTTAAAAATTGTACCTTTATTCTCCTTGATTTGTCAATCCCACATTTTAGTTTTAATATTTACTAACTCCTACAGTAAGCAGCTGTTATAGGGTAAACATGAAAGTATTCAAGGCTTTTTTTTTGGCCAATTTTATAGCCGATATTCGGTCATGTTCCCAATGGCAAAACATATACTTTTTTCCCAATCAGAGAAGAAAAATTCCCAATCGAAAAAAAAGAATTGACTTGCTTCTAAAGCAAGCAGCGTTAGCAGAGGCGGGATCATCATCGAGTAAAGTGGAATTAAATAAGGCAAACATGATAAAAAACAACATATAACAGTACAGCTTTTTATTCCCAAAAGGTGTAAAAAATTCCCAATCTCTGGCAAAACGACGCGAAAATTCCCAATTCCAGGGGTATGGGTCATATTCCCAAAATGGTGAAAAAAAGCCCTGGTATTATACATTTCTAGAGACTTAACAACATTCTGATGAGAAAGCTTCCAGCTACAAGACTTAATTAAGAGTTAATAGAGGTTTTTTCACATGGACATATTTTTGGTAATCAGTACCCTACTGAATTAAGGGTGAGCAGAGTCACTGACTTATACCTCCTTAGCCCCTCATGTTGTCCTGGGCTGGAGGTTCTAAAGTTGGAGTCAGAGATTATCTTCAGTCATCTGATTGGTCATGTGGAAGGCGCATGTGGTGTAGTGGTCACCGACTTGTATCTCCTCATTGTAGCTGTAACCATAAATAAAGTTTTGAATCAAACTTTTTACTCGTCTATTGCAGATTCTGAAGTAATGGGAGTTTCTTTGGGTATAATGTGAATGCCACTGACCACATGGTAAGAAATACTTTTATTTCCATAATGTATTTTTAAACAATACTGCCATCTAGGCAGGGTTAATTTTGACAAACATTTAACAGGCAGATGCAAAGAATTGCATAATATCCATAAGTGTAGTTTTGTTGACAATGCACTGCACCAGTAAATTATGAATATAAAATCAAAAATATAATTTGCTTTTAACTAATCTATCTTTTGGTCTACAGAACAACCAAGTTAATGATATACACACTTTACTTTTCACAAAATGGCTAATTAACTGTTGTTAACACAAATTCTGAGCATAAATACCTTCAAATTGTGTGAAACGACTGATCAAAAATGCTCTTTTACAAATCCCCTATTTGTCGTGTTGTCTAAAGTGAAGAAGTGGCTATGTGCACAAGAATCATGCTCTCTAATCAGATTCAATAGAATAGTAATTTTTATTCAAACATTGATCAGACTCCAGTAAGAGCAGATTTTATTCTGAAAGTATAGAAACTGTTAAAAGATAACGGTTAAAAAGAAGCTTGCCTTCCTATTGTCTGTGTTTTTTTTATGCCCCTGGCATCTAGTAATTGAACTGTCCATCTGGTTAACCTTTTTCAGCATGTTGGATAATTTCTCACTTTCTTCAAAGAGCAGTAGGATGAAAGCTTACACACTTAACAGTGCACAGGTCATAACCCAGACAAGTTACATAACTCTGGTTACCTTATTTCAAGGGTAATCTCCTCTTTTTGTACTTAGAGAAATGGTTTACCAGTTTTGAAAAATTGGATATTTCTCAGCTTCTACAAACAGCAGTAGCATGAAAGTTTATACACTTACTTAACATGCACAGGTCAGGATCCTGACAAGTAACATAACTCTGGTTACCTAATTTCTTGATTAATCTACCCTGTTTGTACTTAGAGAAATAGTTAACCTGTTTCGGCAAATTGGATATTTCTAAGTATCTACACAGAGTAGTGGCATGAAAGTTTACACACTAACCAGTGCACAGGTCATAACCCTGACAAGTTACTTAACTCTGGCTACCCTTATTTCTTGGTTCATCTCCCCTTTTTTGTACTGAGAGATTATGGTTAACCTGTTTCGGCAAATTGGATATTTCTCAGTTTCTACAAAGAGCTGTGGCATGAAAGTTTACACACTTACTAAACAGTGCGCATTTCATGACCCTGACATGTTACATAACTCTGGCTTCCCAAATTCTTGGTTTATCTCCCCTTTTTATACTTGGAGATTATGGTTAACCTGTTTCTGCAAGTTAGAAATTTTTCCAATTTCTCCAAAGACCAGTAGCATGAAAGTTTACACACTTACTTAACAATGCACAGGTCATAACCCAGACAAGTTACATAAATCTGGTTACCTTTTTTTCATGGGTAATCTCTCCTGTTTGTACATTTTAAAAGTTTCACCTATTTCAGAACATTGGATTTCTTCCAATTTAGAACTAACTTGTGATTTCATTTGCTGTTTTAACACTGTCTTGTCATTTGAAATTTGTATATTGACAAACTATGCTACTGGGGGCATGTGTTTTCTGATTACAGCATCTTGTTTTAATCTGAAGTCATAAGATACCAGACAATTGTTTTCTATATTCCCTGTTTTCATACAACTATAAATAATTATACATTCAACATTTACAAGGGAAATAACCATTGTAGTAATACTTTTGAATACATTCGGTTCTTTTCTAAGGAATAACAGGTAAAAAGTGGACATGTGAGCAACTTAACACAAAATATGAGTGACTAAAATCATGATGTGTATAAGTTTAATCATTTTAAACCTTTTTAACTTAATTGAGTGTGGTTGTATGATTTTGTAACATAGAAACTACGGAAATAAAATATATCTTTCTTACCCCTGGTTAGGTATCGACTTTCTTTTGAACAGAGGTTACAGGCATGCGTAAAATGCGTAAAATGTATAATGGCAGAAACACGCCTGAATACTGATACCAAGTTTGATAGTTCTAGATAAGATTTTAATGTGGTCATTATTTTAAAAATTTGGTTCATATAGTTGCCGGTTACAGTTTTGACTGCAAGAATAATTACAACTATAGTACTGTCATGCCCTTGATTAGGTGAGGACTCTTTTCAGTGGCAGATCTTTTTTAAGACTTTGGGTGTGTGGACCAGTGTTTGAATCCACAATGTACCACTTATGTAGTGATATGTTCAGTTCAAGCAAAGTTTTTATGCCCTTCATTTTAAATTGTGAAAGTTTTCTCATTGTGTGCTCAGGCGGTAAGGGAGAAGATGACAGCTTGGGAGTGCCAGATGCTGAGGCCCCCGCCTCTTCCACCGGAGTATTTTGTCAGACCTGAACAGTATAACGAGCTAATCAAACTTGTCAGAAAAGATGAGGCGTTCAAGTTTTACTCAGGTAGGTGCTTCTCCCTTTTTTTCTGACCAATTTGGTGTGTTGAAGTTTGAATTGTCCGAATGCTGTCCTGCAGATTACCAGAAAAACAGAACATTATATTTGGTAGAGAAAAGACATACACACAAAGATGCATGACTCTTAGAGTGTACCTATTGAAAGAATCTGAACAAATAAATCTCAAAGACAAATAACCCTTAAGTAAAATTTGCACCAATGCCCATCCCCAAACATATGACAAGGAAGACAAATACCCTGTAGTCCAATTGGCCAAGTTGAATGAAAAACCTCCTAGTGTAAACATTTTTACATAGTACTAGGCAATTTAAAAATGTTGGCAAAAATTGTAAGGTTTCATGATGTGATTTCATTAGTGGCCAGCTTATTTCTTGTTGTTAATGAAGCACATATTTTTATAGTAAAATATATTTAGATTTTACATCATAAAATAATGTGATACCAGCTTTATTGCATTCAATTAATGCTTTGTAGTAACTTGATTATTTATTCCTTGATGATATTTTTTTTCAAACAGAGGAAGATTATGACTTCAGCAAAATAAACTAGAGAGTAATTGTTAGGAAATTTTCTGCCTTGTTGAATGTAATTGTCTCCTGTTAAAATGGGTTATGAGGAATTCATACTATGATTATTTTAAAAATACTAAGGCTATCTGTCCCAGATCCATGGGTATTGGTCCTATATCCTTATGTTATTTGTCCAAGATCCTAGGGGTCATTTGTCTTTGATCCTATTGGTAGTTGTCCTATATTCTAGTGGTATTTGTCTTTGATCTTAGTAGTTTTTGTCTTAGATCCTGGGAGGTGGGGTGTGTCTAAGATCCTAGTGTTTTTGTCCTGATCCTAGGGGTATTTGTCTTGGATCCTAGTGGTTTTTGTCATGATTCTAGGGATATTTGTTTTGGATCCTTGTGTTTTTGTCCTGGATTCTAGGGGTATTTGTCTTGGTTTCAAGGGGTATTTGTCTTTGATCCTAGTGGTATTGATTATAGATCCTAGGGGTTATTTGTCCTAGATCCTAAGGGTTTTTTCCTGGATCCTAGGGTATTTGTCTTGGATCCTTGTGGTTTTTGTCCTGATCCTAGGGCTATTTGCCTTAGATCCAAGTTGTATTAATTATAGATCCTAGGGGTTATTTGTCTTGGATCCTTGTGGTATTATTTAAAGATCCTAGTGGTATTAATTATAGAACCTAGGGTTATTTGTCTAAGATCCTAGTGGTATTTGTCTTAGATCCTAGTGGTATTATTTAAAGATCCTAGTGGTATTAATTATAGAACCTAGGGTTATTTGTCTAAGATCCTAGTGGTTTTTATCCTGGAACCTAAGGGTATTTGTCTTAGATCCTAGTGTTTTTTGTCCTGGAACCTAGGGGTATTTGTCTTAGATCCTAGTGGTATTATTTATAGATCCTAGGGGTTATTTGTCTAAGATCCTAGTGGTTTTTGTCCAGGATCATGGATGCATTTGTCTTTGATCCTTGTGGTTTTCATCCTGGATCCTAGGGGTATTTGCCTTCGATCCTGGTGGTATTGATTATAGACCCTGGGAGTTATTTGTCTTAAGATCCTAGTGGTTTTTGTCCTGGAACCTAGGGGTATTTGTCTTAGATCCTAGTGGTATTATTTATAAATCCTAAGGGTTATTTGTCTAAGATCCTAGTGTTTTTTCTCCTGGAACCTAGGGGTATTTGTCTTAGATCCTAGTGGTTTTTGTCCAGGATCATGGATGCATTTGTCTTTGATCCTTGTGGTTTTCATCCTGGATCCTAGGGGTATTTGCCTTCGATCCTGGTGGTATTGATTATAGACCCTGGGAGTTATTTGTCTTAAGATCCTAGTGGTTTTTGTCCTGGAACCTAGGGGTATTTGTCTTAGATCCTAGTGGTATTATTTATAAATCCTAAGGGTTATTTGTCTAAGATCCTAGTGTTTTTTCTCCTGGAACCTAGGGGTATTTGTCTTAGATCCTAGTGGTATTAATTATAGATCCTAGGGGTTATTTGTCTAAGATCCTAGTGGTTTTAGTCCTGGATCGTGGGGGTATTTGTCTTGGATCCTTGTGGTTTTTATCCTGGATCCTAGGGTATTTGTCTTGGATCCTAGTGATTTTTGTCCTGGAACCTAGGGGTATTTGTCTTAGATCCTAGTGGTTTTTGTCCTGGAACCTAGGGGTATTTGTCTTAGATCCTAGTGGTTTTTGTCATGGAACCTAGGGGTATTTGCCTTCGATCCTAGTGGTATTGATTATAGACCCTGGGGGTTATTTGTCTTAGATCCTAGTGGTTTTTGTCCTGGAACCTAGGGGTATTTGTCTTAGATCCTAGTGGTTTTTGTCCTGGAACCTAGGGGTATTTGCCTTCGATCCTAGTGGTATTGATTATAGACCCTGGGGGTTATTTGTCTTAGATCCTAGTGGTTTTTGTCCTGGAACCTAGGGGTATTTGCCTTAGATCCTAGTGCTGTGGATAATACTTTTTTAGACTGATGATACAACATTTGTGTGTCAAAGTGCTTGGGTGAATCTAGTCCCACATTGTTATACCCGATACCATGTCTACGCGGCAAAGTTAACACCCTGTGTCTTAAAGACTACTTTTATCTTGAAAGTGAAATAAAAAAGCAAACTATAAGTTTTAAGCAACAACAAAATTTTGAGTTATCAATAAACATTGCACATAATATTTTACTACCATTTTTGTTTATGCAATAAAAGAAATTACTATTTGTAGTCTTTTGTGTATGCACATTAATGATTAATCTAGCGCTTGTTAATGGCATGCTTCTGAATCTAGATTTGATTAAAGCAAATGATACCACCATTGACTGAGAGACAAAAACCTTACAAACATAATTCCTATCTAAAAACGTATTCATAAAACATATATTAGGATCAATATAGTGTGGTTGAGAGTTCAGATGCTTGGGGTTTAAATCATAAAGGCATAATGACACCGAGGACAGATGACTTATTTATATATTTTTATATTAAGTATTTATTAATATTTACGTTAATAGTAATATTGTTGTTTTAATCATTGATGACAATTATGATGTTAATGTTGATGGTTTTGGAAGTAGTGGTGTTGACATTGATGATGATGGTGGTGGTTTTGGAAATGGTGGTAGTGACATTGATGATAATGATGATGATGGTTTTGGTAGTGCTCGTGATATTGATGATGACGATGATGGTTTTGGAATGGTGAATAAATTCAAAAGCAAACCTGGAATTTCACGACAGGAAAGTGTTGTTGTTTTTCTCATGGGATTTTCCAATCCAAGTATCTTCAGTAATTCCTCCTGTCTAAAAATAAACGTAGGCCAACTGGAAAACTTTCCAACATTTAAGTTTTAAGTGCACCGGGGACTTGAACTGTAGAGTGAGAGGCTAATGAGTCAGAAGAGAAGTCAGTGACTCTACCCTCTTGTGTATAGGCATCATTTGAACTATTGATATATATATACCATTTTACATACTATCTGTAGGAAGGTACAATTAAAAGATTTTTTATATTTCAGATGCTTGCTCTGTACCCATACCTGCATATAGCAGTGTTAGTAGTAAGTATGATGATGTTGTTTTTTCATTGTATGCAAGACACACGATAGGAGGAGGTTTGTGTTTTTGTTTTTTAAGAAATACGTAACAACAACAACATAATTGTCCCTAAAGTGACAGCCAGCTATTGTGTTCTGTAGCGTCTGTACCAACCGGCCATGGGTGTTCCTACAATAAGAGAAGTAAAATTTGATCAACATTTTATTCAACTCTATTGTTATTCTATAAAATTTTCTTTCTGAGACATTTCAAATGGGTACCAACAGTTAAGAGATTGGAGAAGAATCCATAGTTTAGCAGGACCTGTTAGCACAGTTGATGAGCATCTGTTCCAGGCAATGGGGGCCGCAGGATCTTACACGGGCTGCAACCTTCCACAGTTTGCTAAAAATGGTAGTGGTATAGCTCCCTTGTTTACACTTTAGAAGCATCTATAAGGGTAGATCCATGACTTGTTAACCGGTGTCCGGGTTATGGGACTGGGTGTGGTATCATGCCAGGTGTTCACTGCCTGCTATTCACAAGGCAGCACTGTTTCTCCTGCAAGTGGACACTGTCTCTGGATTGGAGGAAAATTGTTGGTGGCATGATAACCCCTACAGTCAAACATAACTTAGTATGGAAATAGGATGAAACACTGCCTACTATCTGGATCTTGCATTTAATGTGCATTAGTTTAATAATAGCTTGCTATTTATTTGTACATAATCTACATAAATACGGTTCAGGGTTGTGTCTGCATCTTTAGCTCGACTTGTCTATTTCAACTTGTAATACTTTCAGAAGCTTAATCTATTTCAAATGGGCAGGTAAACCTAAAATTAATTTGGGCAAAGTTATCCCACTTTGAAAATTTTAAATTTTTATCATACAGAAAATTTGCTACTTAGCTTAGACAAATCACATCAAGTCTGTAAAGGCAAAAGGACTTGAGGACAACTTCCCCAGACCTCCATTTTTGCAACAGTTATTACTTAAAAGATGTATGGATGTTCTTAGTATTGATATGTGCTGTCCAATCTGTTTTGAGCATAAGTATAAATACATAGGCAATGGTATAAATAATTATAATAATATATTTATTATATAAAGATCTCTCTGTATTGGTACATATTCCTGACATTATATTTTTTCCTCCCTTCACTTCTATTTGTTTATGTATGAATGAACATGTATTTAATGATATTACTGATATAGGAATGTTATATTAAAATTTAATATATATAATATTATATTTTTGACTTTTAAGCTCACCTGAGCACAACATGCTCAAGGGGAGCTTTTGTGATACCGCTTCATCCGTCGTCCATCGTTTGTCGTCAACATTTTAGCTTGTGAACACGCTAGAGGCCACAGTTTTTATCCACTCTTCATCAAACTTGGTCCGAATGTTAGTCTGCATGAAATCTTGGATGAGTTCATTATTGGGTCACCTGGGGTCAAAAAGTAGGACACAAGGTCAAATTTTAGGAAAACCTTGTGAACACACTAGAGACCACATTTATAGCCCAATCTTCACCAAACTTGGTCAGGGGTCTGCATGAAATCTTGGATGAATCGTAACTGGGTCACTTGGGGTCAAAAAGTAGATCACTGGGTCAAATCTTAGAGATAGCTTGTGAACACACTAGAGGCCATATTTGTAGGCCAATCTTCATCACACTTAGATCGAATGTTTGTCTACATGAAATCTTGGATGAGTTCGTTATTGGGTCACATGGGATGAAAAAAAATGGTCAATCTTAGAAAAAGCTTGTGAACATACTAGAGACCACATTTATAGCCCAATCTTTACCTAACTTGGTCAGAATGTTTGCATAAAATCTTGGATGGGTTCGTAACTGGGTCACGTGCGGTCAAAAAAGTAGGTCACTAGGTCAAATCTTGGAGAAAGCTTGTGAACACGATAGGGGCCACGCTTATAGGCCAATCTTCATCAAACTTGATCAGAATGTTTGTCTGCATGAAATATTGGATGAGTTTATTATTGGGTCGGGGGGGGGGGGGGGGGGGGGGTGTCAATAAGTAGGTCAGTAGGTCAAATCTTAGAAAAAGCTTGTGAACACACTAGCGACCACATTAATAGCCCAATCTTCACCAAACTTGATCAGAATGTTGGTCTGAATAAAATCTTGGATGAGTTCATTATTGGGTCACTTGGGGTCAAAAAGTAGGTCACTATGTCAAATCTTAGCAAAAGCTTGTGAACATACTAGAGGCCCCATTTATGGCCCAATCTTCACCAAACTTGGCCAGCATGTTTGCCAGTATGAAATCTTACATATGTTTTGAAGTGAGTCAAGTGGATTCAGTAGGTTACTTGGTAAAATTCTAGAAAATGTTATCAAACCAGTGGCCACACTTATGGTCCAGTCTTCACCAAAGATTTCTCAAATAACTCTTAATTACTTGATCCCAGATTTAAGCCTACTAAAAACCTGTGTCATCAGGTGAGCGATTAAGGGCCATTATGGCCCTCTTGTTATTTTTTTTATTCTAGAGCATACTTAATTGTAAACAAATGCTGATGGAATTCAAACAAGTACATGTTCCACTGCCTGCTAGATCTGTCAAGATTAAAGCCTTTTCTAGGTGTTTCCACAATGCCTCTTCTTCACGATTTGGTTCTATACACTTTTTGAATGTATTGACCAGTAATGCTATACTTTTGTTTTATTAAAAACTAACATAGTATTTGACCAATTGTGGGTTTATATATTCACAACCTTGTTTCTAAGGCAGTTGCCAGTTAGGTCATTGCATAAAAATATTAGTTGATGGTAATGAATTATGTGTGAGCTTTTCATTGTACATTGTTATTTCTTTGTTCCTTAGTATTTCTTTACAAAAAAAGTTAAACTTAAATAAATAGGTATTAAAGCAGACTGTACAAATAATGTATATAAACTGTACAAGTAATTTATATAAATCTTTTGGCCTATCTCAAAACAACTTTTTCTTTGCTTTATATTTTATTCTTTATTGAGATATGTTTATGTGAATATTTAAAATAAACAACACATTATTTTAATAAAAGCACCATCATTAAAGCATTCACTTTTGTATGCCTCCCTCCCCAGTTTGAGTTACTTGGGATAACTATCTGCTTATATAAACTGGTAATCTGGTATTTACCGGACCTAAATCACAATAGGTAGAGTGTCGGCTCCAGGTAAGGGAGGCCCTGGATTCAATCCCAGGCCACAACATACCAAAGTTGTTAAAAATGGTAGTGGTATAGCTCCCTTGCTAACTCTCAAGCAGATATATGTGTAATTTCATGACTGGTTGGCCAGGTGTCAGTGTAATGTGACTGGGTGTGGTATCATGCCAGGTGTTTACGACATGCTATACACAGTGAGGTCAGCACTTTATTTGCTTCAAGTGGACACCATCTTCAGATGACTGAAATACTGTTGGTAGGACTATAAACCCAATGAACAAACAAATTATGGTATTAAGCCATCTATGTATTTATGTGGACTGGTATAAAGCCATTAAGCCATCTATATATTTATGTAGGCTGGTATTAAGCCATCTGTGTATTTATTTAGACTGGTATTAAGACATGTATGTATTTATATAGACTGGTATTAAGCCATCTATGTATTTATATAGATTGGTATTAAGCCATCTTTGTATTTATATAGATTGGTATTAAGCCATCTTTGTATTTATATAGACTGGTATTAAGCCATCTTTGTATTTATATAGACTGGTATTAAGCCATCTATGTATTTATATAGACTGGTATTAAGCCATCTATGTATTGATATCAGCTATATTTGGAAATTGACTGGTATCTAGCCATCCATGTATTGATATCAGCTATGTTTCAGGCCAGATTCTGATTGGTATCAAGCCATCTATGTATTGATGTCAGCTAAATTTGATTTTAGAATGTATCAAGCCATGTATTTATTGATATCAGCTATATTTGAGTCTAGATTGAATTTAGCCATGTATGCATGACCATATATGTATGGCCAATGTGTTTTAAGATCAGCTTGGATTTTGAAACAAAAAGATATTAATATAATAATTATTATGATAGGGATAATTATGAAAATAACGTTTAATGAGACAACAGAGTTCTATAAAAGCCAGTCTTTCCTGTGGGCTGCAAGACAATATGTATAAACTATGATACAAAAAGGTGGTAAATATTAACAAGCAGATTATGAGACAATGTTGTCAATGCAAAAACATAAAATTGTACCTATAGAAAAGCTATTGAAGCAAATGTTTATTTAGCAAAGGAAAGTTACAGAAGAATTTTAAAAAAAAATAAGTAACTTAATGATGTTACTTTTAAAGATGCTAGTCTATGGTTGCTGGGTTTGTTTTTTAATATTTTTTAACTTGATAGAGCTAAAAGGTTATTGAATTCTTCCAGCCACTACTAGTATCCCTAGAACTAAAACGAACCTCACCAAAACCACAGCTCTCCTTAATGAAGACACCACCTACAGTACCTATAGAATGAACACCACAATTATATTGGGTCCCTCAACAGCAGGTAAACTGGTCGTCAAAAGGAACGCCACGGAAACTTGCATCCTCCTGCATAATCCCTTGGATGTTTTGTCTTGTAGTGAAATGCAATGCATCGTCTTTACTTTATTATTTTAGACTTAATGTTCCAAAAAGTAATGATATGCACAATTTTGAAATATTTTATTAGCTGGAAAAAAAAAATACATCACAATGTTAAAACTAACTACTTCGGCAATATTTAGATTTATTCCTGAAATAGGCATTTACAAATGCATATCCATATGCCTTGATATATTCAGACTTTGCAACCTTCTACTTTTTTCAATGAAATAAACTTTTTTGTCTTGATGGGGTTACTTCATTACACCCAGAGCCTACATGCAACAGCACATGGTCCCTATGGCCTCTCAGCTCATGGCTTGCTAAGTATGAACTTATCGGACTCTGGAAATATACAGGTCAGATTCAGATTCTGATCTGGGAGCTGTTTAAACAGGATCTGCACTATTCACTTCTTAGTCAATGCAGTGTGCATAACTATCCAATATATGAAGTTGTAAGCATCCGACTCATGGTTCCATAATGGTTCTTTACAAAAATGTAGCATAGTAAGAGTATAACTTCATACATCCAAGAGTGGAGACAGGGTCTTTACCAAGGAGTTCCTATTGACTGTCCTGCATGAAGGTATATCTCACCTGCCTGCCCTTTCCCCAGGACAGCAAGCCTGGGTGGTGCTGCCATGCTTGGCATCCAAATAATGCCCATGTTGACATCAGTGCTGATGTCATGGCTTCATGCTTGTGTATGTTGGGCTTCTGTCTGTAGAAGATGCAAAACAGTAACAAATGAGATGTTTTTTTGGAAATGTGTTAGTGTCTTGAGAAGTTTCTTTTAAATATTTACTTACTCTGTAACATCTTTTGCAGTGACAGAGTTGCAAAGTCATGACGAGTACGAGGTATTTTAGTGTGAACAAAACAATATTTTTGTCGAAAAGCCCACTCAAAACATGCTGTAAAATACCTGTTGTATATTTCTTTTATGTGCTGTGGGGTTTATCAATTAACAATTTTGAGCAAATTGCAGTGGCTTGTTCTTGTATAATGTTTATTAACCAATCCTTGATTTGTGCCCAATATTGTTCAACCAAGTAGCAGTTTAATGTGGATTGACATTAAAATATATAAAGTAGATCTACATAGTATAAAGTTGAAGAATTGATTCATGAATAATCCAGTATAAATAGTTCAAAGGAAATTTGGAAAATCTAAACCTTGAAATATGAAAAATGTAAACTGGCAAACCAAAGTTTGTAGAAATAAAGTAAATTAAAGAAAAATACTTCAATAAAAATTATCTGTCATTTTTAAGTATATTTGAAAGATAAATTTCAGATGCAATGTCCTGTTTAAGAAATATTGAAAGACTGGAGGTTCAGAATGTATCTGAAATATTGTCAAAATCATGCCTCAATTTAATGTGTAAAATGTTGAAACAACAGTAATATTTTTTGTGTGTTTGTTGCTATGAACTTTTTGAAAATTGTTTAAATAAATTAATTTGACAATTTACTTCAGTTCTTCTAACCTGAACCTCCAGGTCCTCGATATATAGCATATTTGTATAATTATAAAAAAAGGTCTGTTAAAGGTTGCCTGGCTAATGGCTTTATGGTATATTTAATAGTAGTCCCATTCACCATGCATTGTGTTACAAGCAGGTTAGCACACTGCAGAGGATGATTAAAAGCCTATCAGTACATAAAGAACAACCCCCAGTCACACGTACATGTAGACTTTAAACTGAAAAAAATAATATTAATAATTTCCTACCTACCTATTTTTTTTAATGGTCCCCTGAATCACACATTTTTTTATTTTTTGGCCTAAGGGACTTAAAGTAGTAAAGTATTAAATAGCGATACTTTTGATTATAAAAATAGGATGGAGAGAAATAAGAATGTGAATGTTTGAAAAGTTGATGAGGATAGTGATATAGATGATGATGATGATTGACACAACATAATTGTGATGATGATGATGACAATGATGATGAAGACAATGATAATGATGATTATGGTGATGATGGTGATGATTGTCTATATAATGATGATAAAGTATATACCGCTTGTTACTGTTTTGCCTCGATTACATCCAAGAACCCAATATTTCATCAGTTTTGAATCACCTGTTTCTTGTTAACTTTCAGGCCTGTGTGCATTGCAACCATAAAACCTTATTATAACTCTTATATGTACTAACATATGGACTACTTTGCAAGTTTTTTTTAGAGAAGAAATTAAAAAAAAATACAAAACCATAATTAAAAAGGAAAAGTAAAAACTATAAAACTTATACCAATATGGGAATATAATAAAACATTATTTTGATAATTTAAATCTGAACATTGAATTTATAGATACAGCAATACGGTTATTATTAAAATATGTTTACTAACATTTTGTTTTCATTTCTTTGTTTTGAATGGCTTATTTTTGCTTTTATTCACCCCCATTTTTATTTCCTTGATATTTTAAAAACATTAAGATGTTTCTTAAATACTTACAAAGCTTTCCTGCAAATTCAGCCCTCCAAACTACAGGTTAAGTAATGAGACATTTTGGCTCTGTATGACGTATTAATTGTTAGTGTACTGTAAAACCCAAAAACTACAAATAATTAGAAGTTAAATGCAGTTGGGAATGATGTGAACTTTGCTAAAGCTGATGAATCATAATGTGAAATCTTTGTTTAGAATATGGTAAGAAAATTATGATCTTTGACTTGGGCTGATTAGGAAAGAGTTACAGACATAAAATTCTCTACTCATCAACACCTCACTGCATTTGTTCAAGTTCCTGTCAGTGAGGACACTTTAATATTTGGAGCTGTTCCAGATAACCTGCATTTTTCAGAGCCTTTATCCATCCGAAAAAGCTCGATATTGCTATAATGACCATTATTGTTTTGCTGTGATGAACTTAAAAACCAACAAGAATATATGCATTTCTGGTCCGGTGCTGCACTTTTTTATAGACAGCAAGTTAAATAATTGTTCTTGTTAAAATATTTCATTACATGTATTCAATAATTAATCTGTGAAGATGTGAAGAGTACTATTAGCAATAATCTGTGCAATCTATTTCTTAATTACACTGATCGTTCATCTGGAAAAAAATACCTTACTGAAAAGCAGAGATCTAACATATTGTTAACTTTGGTAACTATGGCAACAATAAACATTGCTTCTTTCCATGGCAACGCCAAACATTGTTTCACTGCCATAGCAACAAGCTATCACTGAAATGGCAGGCAGCCAGGCAGGCACCATAAAATGTTGTGTAAAAGAAATCAATAAACTGACAAGACACACTAGCCAACCTTCATTATCTTAATTTACAGTGCTGGCTATGCTGCTGCATTGTTAATATGTTTACACATTTTTATTTCCCTTTGGAAAAATGGATAGTTTTTGTTTAGGTTGCTTTTCTTTTATAGCAATTCTCTTAATTAAATTCTGACTAAAGAACAAAGTACATGTATGATCACACCAGACCTGGTAGCACAGTTGGTAGAGCATCGGCTCCAGGTACGGAGGCCCCTGGTTCGGTCCCCAGCAACAACATAACAAAGTAATTAAAAATGGTAGTGGTATAGCTCCCTTGCTATTGCTCAAGCAAATATAAGGGTAGTTCCACGACTGGTTGGCCCTGTGTCAGGATAATGTAACTTGATGTGGTATCATGCCAGGTGTTCACAGCATGCTATACAATGAAGGCAGCACTATATCTGCTTCAAGTGGACACCGTCTCCAGATAACTGAAATACTGTTGGTGGGACGATAAACCCAATAAATAAACAAACAAGCATGCATGATCTATTATGAACCTTTTTTCCTGGAAGGGTAATGTGTATAGTAAAACATGTTTTCCTTGATATTGAAAATATTCCCCTTAAACCTGTGCTCTTATGTTTTCCCATGAATGAAAATTTATACAACAGAACACAGGGATGTGATAGACAGTAAGAAATTGTACTCTTAAAAGTTTTTATCTTTAGATCTTTCTTGCACGAGGAAGATGTACAGTATAACATATATTTTTCTTGTAATTGTGAGGTCCAATAAATCAAATGGAAAACCACCATTAATAATGGCTTCTTCCATAATAAACATGTGAGAAGTATTTTATGAATATGTTTGCATTATGGTTCAAGGAGAAAAGAAAATGAATATCAGCTTAGTTTTCTTTTCGATAAAGAAAACATAACTTTTCTTCTGGCTTACTTTTCTCCATCTTTTAGAAGATAGTAAATGTATTGAAAAATACATTTAAAGTTTTGTTGTACCCATACTCAAACCTTAGAATATCCCATAAATCATTTCATGTATGAGCATCATATATGCTACCTCACACATAACATGCCTTACATCATATATTGTTATTTTAATATTAACTGTTCTTAACAGTTGGTGTAAACTGTGAATGCCAAACCAGCTTTGCTTAATTAGTATTGTTATTTGTTTATTTCTTCTTCTTTTTTTTCTCTATTATATTTATTTTTGTATTTTTCTCCATTCTGCATTATTTTACCATTTTACAGAAAGTACTGGTGAACTTCTTGGACCAACAACTACTGGTACTGGTTATAATGTTAATATTGTTTCCTTTTTTGGAAGGGCTACACTCTATATCATAGGATATTGTGAATATGTGACATGCTGTTTTTATGTTAAACTTGTTTTCCTTTAATGTTTCTTTTGTGTCTGGAAGGGTATTGTCTGTTAATCCATCCATCTGTCCATACAGCCATCAATTCAAGTTTTGTGTCTCAGCCATGACATTATTTACAGTACTTCAGTCAAAATAACCATCTTATGGACAGACACATTAAGTTTCTTTTGCACATAACTTTTTCAAGTGAAACCATTAAGGTCAATGTCATATTAAAGGTTAACCTTTACTAGTGCAACCATAAAGGTCAAGGTCTTATTTAAGGTAATATTTAATTATCTTATAGATGGCTACTCATGCTGTGTATAATTGTCTTGGCCATAACTTTGCCAATGTTTAAAGCTATTCACTTAACAAACTTCTCCATCTTACTGCCATACACTTCTAGGTGTGTCCAGCAAACCATTTGCAAGTACAACCCATTAGATCAAGGTCATATTTAAGGTATTAGTATTTTCATGTAACAATGTTTTTGAGAGAATGATGTAAAGAGGATGTAATAATTAAAGTATCTAAAACTCTTAATATAGCTTTTGTTTTTTATCAATTGTATTTTTGTTGTCACATTTTCTATGATGCAGAGTGAAGTTGCCTTTAGTTGTCCATGTTCTATGAAGTTTTGTTTACCATTTTGTGCAAAAATTTTAAAGTTCTGAAAAGTCTTTTCTTGTTTTGATTGTGCCTTTGTTTCATTCTTGGCTTAGCTTATCTCACTTGTTTCATTTTGTTATCACTGTTTATAATGATGTTCTTTGCATTTGACTTTGTTGAATTTTCACTTATGTTTTTTTTCTTAACTACTTGATTATATGTGGGGGGTTATAAAAACAGAGTTAACTACAGGAAAGAGCATGAAAATAAATGTCTTTAGTTCAGATCCCTGTAATATTGTTTTTTGTATATCTGCTTAAATGATTTTTCTTAAACCCGAGTTTGATTACCAGTATCGTATAACTTTTAATTTCTTAATCTCAATTGTGTCATATTTATACTACCTTGTTATATCCCCAGATACCTAATTGGTCAGATTTTCATTTAATGTCACAAGAAATACCAATGCTAGATTAACATATCTTTGGTATATTCTATGGACTTTGACTATGAATATAGTCAGCTTGGATGAAAATCGAAGCCTGCCAACAGCTTGATGTATACATGAAAATTTCTCTCCAGGTTATCACTGATAACAGAAGTTGTTTAAACATGTGTTATTGACTTGATTTTTTAGCTGTGTTTGCTGAATGCAAAGTAAATATGCTGTCATTGACTTAATTTTTTGTCTCAAAGTTGAAGGGCTGGTCAATAGCCTCATGTTGATAAATTGTCTAATGTAAAATACTAAAAAGATGCATAACAAAGACATATTACCTGGTATTGCTGTATATATTTGCTTAACCAATCCTGAATTTGGTATATTAAAACAGACATTTATTAAACTAGACAGTCCTGTGAATAAATAGAGCTCAGTGAACCAAAGCATCTGCATCGTTATTGACATTAGTATTATAAGTTGACATAATACACAGGTTAAAATTTTGCCTGAACATAGTATTAAGGTTATATTTCAAAAACAAGTACATTGATTGGAATGAAACTTTACATTTATCTTATTTCTAATCACCCATGGGTATAATCAAGTTCCAAAAATACAAGTTTTTGCAATGCTATCAAACTAATATTCTGCCGAGATCCTTGACACTTGTGATATCTATTCTTGGTTTACATGTAACATTTTAACAAGCGCAACCATTATTTTTAATATAACACAATGTCACATTTATATGAATTCCCTTGATACCAATTTTATTTACTTGTCCATTAAGATGAACAATAAAAAGTTGATTAATACATTAAGATTGAATACATTGTGTAAAAAAATAATGTAAAACAATTTAATAACATTTTTTTTTCTGTTTTAGTGGCATCTGGAAGCATTGCTGGTATCGTTGTGGCCATCGTGATAGTGCTCTTGATTATCTTTTTGGTATTTGGTGTCTGGTACATAAAGTTCCGGAAACAGGGAAGGTATAAATTGCATCTTTTTCTTTCTATCATGCATCTCTCTATAACCATTTTTGAAGCCATGAGGTCTTAGAATGTCTTGTCTATGTAAATAGAAAGTTAACCCTAATCGTGCTACATTTTGTTGATTGCCAATAATTTCTTTGACATCTCACGTCAACATGTAGTCAAAGGTGCCTAGGTATGTTGCCAGAGACTCAGCGGCAAATAGTGCAGATCCAATTCAGACAGCTTCCCGCTGGAGTCAGTTGATCAAGATCTACACTATTTTCTAGGGATGAGACGATACGGTCATCACACGATACGATACGTATCGATACGAAGGGAGACAATATGGTTATTTTCAATACGATACGGATAATAATTGTAAAAATACAAACATTCACAATATTCACATCCTTTTATTTATAAACACAACAGAGGAATGCATCGACTAGTCAGTTTTACAAACACAGTGACAAGGTTCACCAAGGAATTAGATAAAACAAATCTCTTTGTTAAGTTAAAAAACAATGCACAGTTGAAGTTTTGATAGGAATGTAAAGAAAATGACTCTTGTCTTAAGACCTCATTCTATTTAAAAATTTCTGTATTTACATGTATGGTACATGGAATGTAATTATTCAAAACAATAGAAATGACAATATAGTAAATAGTAAACAATATACAATGTTCTTTGAGATTCTTGAAATTTGACTAGAAAAAGCAAAGTAAAATATGACTAGACAATAAAATGTTTGACTAGACTGTGAAAGTTTAAACGTTAAAAAACTTTTTTTTCAATACTGTAACTGTTGACCATTTGTAACCACTGTAAATGAAGAATAGTCCACTTAAAGGTCCATTTCAACAGGCATTTTACACAAACAATGTTTTAATTATTTGTGTTACATCGTTTAACATGAAAAAAAAAAATGAAAACTAATAATAAAAAATGAACATTTCCTTTATAAAATATTTTTAAGCAAAAAGAATTTTTGTCAGATAAGATTAATTAAAAACTGATTCAATTTGTTTTCAACTTTTGCCCGTATGTCAGTGTACATGCTAGGTATGAACATGTCAGCAAAGTAACATCTTGTAGGAATTGTGTACATTGGGTCCATGATGTTCAGTAGCTGTCTAAAGTAGGGTTTATCCACCACAGACAATGGTTGTAAGTCACCAACAATAAATTTTCCAATTGCTGAAGTTATTTTCACTGCCTTTTGTGAATATGATGGGTAACATTTTATTTTGAGAAAATACATGTTGACACATAAACATGTAATAAGCATTGATATAGTAACCCAATATTATTAAATAAATTTCAACAAAAACATTGCACTAGATTCTTGATACAAACAGAGTAAACAATCTTTTATTACTCTCAGTACAGGCCTGTAACTTTCTGCCTGTGGGGAACTTTCTCCATTTTTTTCTCTGTTTATCAAATCATAACTAAAGAGATTTAATGCATATTTATGTCCCTCTAATTGGCTTCATTAAATAAATATCAAACAATTCCTTGACAAAACAGTTACACTTGTTTGAGGCTTATCGACAGTTAGTGTAACTGTTTTGTCAACAGAACTCGATTTCAGGTCAACACGAGAAGCAGTTGCGGAAGACTTTGGTTGGCTTACACAACCTTTTAATTTTGTGTACTCGAACTTATGGTGGCGCTCTAAATGAAACCGCATGTTTTGAGTGCCTTTGCAATTTTTTATTTGCTTACGACACAACGTACAGACTGCATTTTCTCAATCGACACTGCGTTTTCCATCACTTTCAAATACTAGGTTTTTAAAAAAATTCCATATTTCTGACGAAACATTGGATGGTCTTGACAATGCAACATACGCAGGGCAGGAGAATCGCATTGAACATCAAGTTCAACATCGTTGTTGTTTTCGTCGGCCATGTGTATACCTTGAATACATAGGATGTATTACGGATGATTGTATTGGTTATTTAAAAATACACTAGCCAATCGGTGATCGTTTCACAAACGCCCACAAAGATTATATTTCTTAAACGAATACGAACAACTCGTCGAATACAAAAAATAGAGACAATGTAGTGACTTCCCCTGATTACAAATGTCAAGGTCGTATCGCGATATATCGCGCAGGGCCACGATACGTATCGTGACCCGCCATATGGATACTGTATCGATATATCGCCATATCGTCTCATCCCTACTTTTTTCTTTAGAATTATAAATTGCTGCATTGTTTGTTGGTGTGTCAACTGCAGTATGTCTTAGTGCCTTTGCATGTAGATGTTAGGAGATGACTAGAAAGGGTTGTTAACAAAATATAGTTGATATTGGTTAAACTGTGGTAAGAAACAGCATTATGCCAATCTAAAAACAAGTCTATATGCAAGCATGACTTACATGCTAGTTCTGTTTAATTCATCCTGTCTGAAAAATGCTCACATCTTTTTGTTTTGTGTACAAAAAATGCCTTATAAGGTTGCCAGAACTTGTTTTCATTCTATGCCACTTCAACTTTACATGATTATGTTCAGTGACATTCAGCTTTCACTGTTGCCCCAGCAAGATTCTTTGCATTGTTTATTGTTTGCTTCCTGATTTACATTTACCCTGTTGAACAGGAACTTGTGACTCAGAAGAACTTCAAGTGGCTTCTTTTTTTTTTTTTTAATTAGTGGTCTTCGGTGCCTATCCCTTTTTACTGTTATGTATACAAGGATGCAATAATGCAGTAATTTATATTCATATACATGTACATCTATCACATTCTATATGAATATTATACCCTGGGATCCCGTTGCTAAGCTGGCAAGGTCATTAACTTTTGATTTCTCAGCCCCTCACTGAATGGGTATGAAACATGGTAGTTGTAGAAAGGCAATGTGGGGAAGTCTTCCAGCTGACCTGTGGTGTGCCTGTGGTTCTACCCAGACATACATCTGTGATCTTACCCTACCAATGGTATCTAGACGTTATATGGATCATTATTATCACTGCAGTTTATTTAAAAAACAATGTGCTATTCTGCAAAGACATTGATTTATCAGACCTCACTGGTTGTTAGCACAGATTTTAATTAGTTGTTACTTGATGAAGTTAACATTAACCAACGACAAATCTTTCCAAAAAACACCCCCAAGAAAAAGCATGCCATCAACTTTTGCAAGCAACTTATTTTGTTAACATTTAACAATGCAGAGGAGCTAAAAACTTGTACTATAGTGATGAAATTGTCGTTACTTCTTGAACAGTTTACATTTATTTTCATATCTTTTTACTTACATGTGTGTACACATGGCTAAATAGTGGGGTTTTTTTTGTATCTTTGATATACATTGCAAGTTGAAAGTCCCTGCAGCTGTAATGGTTAATGAGTGTTATATTAGTAGATATATGTCTGTTGTAGCATGTTGTTGAATGTGTAGTTCTACCAGGAAAAAATGAACCTGACAGTACTGACTACTGAAACTATTTCATTTTGACAATTTTAATTTTGTTATCATATAAAGTCTAGTATAGTATACATTCATGTATACTCTTCACCTTTTTTAGTGGGATAGATTATGTCCAAAAGGATAGACAATTTAACAAGTATAGAATGCACATCAAATTTTAAACATCAATTTTTTAAAGTACATGTGTTTTTTAAAAGAAATAAAATCTCAATCAGCAAACACCAAAAACAATTAAATTCCTTTCAAATGATGGCTAAATAGATCCTGCATATTTGCAAAGGTATTATTACATCATGACAAGTTCATTAATTTCTTGTTGGAAATATACACTAAAATTTGTGTTGTTTGATTAGTTGTTTTTTCATGGACATTTTTTTCCAGTACATAGTTGGTAAACCTTGCATCATTGTTTAGATATCTGCTGAAACATCCTTTATGTGCTCTTTATTTGCACTTCGGATGAAGGAGTATGATATATGTCTTGAGGTTAATTTTCATTTCTCATCCAAACTGTTTATTGTTGGTACTCATTAGAAAAATCTCTGATAAGGACAATTTCAAGTAAGATGTGCCCACGGCCGAGTGGTTAAGTCAGAGACGTGTAACTCCTCAGTCCCTCATCGCATAAGTTTGAGTCCCAGTCAGGGTGAAAACTTTAATACAGGGAGGTTTTACAGCTAACCTGTGATATGCCAGTCCTTCTATGCAGACAATAAGTCAGGGATCATCCTACACCAATAATTAGCTGGGTGTCGCCAATGTGATCACAATTGCGTTGGTGTGATGTAACAAAAAACATAACAAAATAAACATTTTCATTGAGTATCCACAATATCAACTTTGGTTTAGAATAATAGGAATGATTCTTTGCTAAGCCAGAGTTACCTCCCTTTATGTGGATCTTTTTTATTATTATTTTAGTTTTTAGGAGGTCAGTCTGTGTTTTTTGTTATTTTGTAGCTCAATTATGTAAACAGAAGTTTTGGCTTGTTTTTATATGGTAGTAAGCTAAGTATAATATCTGCTTTTCATTAACAAAAACAACCCAAAAACATACATCTTTTTTTTTCAATTTAGAATATATTTTAAATATATATAAAGCAATACAAAATGCCTTTAATTTATGTTACAAAAAAAACAACATTATAATCTTCATAAAATGTCATAGATATAATTATGATTGCTATGTCCTTATTTCATTCTAAAATTTTATTGTCATAATTTGAATTCCATTATTCATAATGATTAAACTATCACATTGACACTTATTACTTTTCATTAATGTATTCAACACATTTTGGCATCTAAGATCTGCATACATTAGTTATATAATAAAAAGCATTAAAAAGCTGGCGAGGGGTGGGGGTATGTGTTTGTTGCTCATTTTACTAAGTCATGAACATGCATCTAGCTTCTAGAGCTTATTCTGTCCCTCTTTTAATAGGAATAGTGATGCAGGTATTTAGGTAAACTGTAATTTATGTTAAGGTTTGGGTTCTAAACCTGTTTGGTTGATTATATTTGATTTAGAAATGTTTATTTTGCAATAAAACCCTTACCCAGCATTTTTTGTTTTTATGGTTAATTTTTTTTTTACAGTTATTAATGTATTTCTAAAGTTTTACTTAAAAATGCCAACATATTTGATTTCTTTCAAAGATTTCTGTAATAATTTTACCAAAGTTGTGTTTTGAAAATACTTGCAGAGGATTTGTTTTTTTTTTCATTTAAATTAAGAGCTAAATTGCACAAGAAACTGCAAATGAATTAAGTTGAATCATGATGCATTAATGCACTTTTTTAATAAAAGTCTCCATTATAACAACAGAGAAAGAAGAGTTTGAACATAAGTGTGCTTTGGTTAATTATGCTTCAGTTAATTTCTGCTTATTTAGTTTTGTTATTTTTACATATAATTTACAAACAATTGCATGTGTAGATCTATTTTCCTTACTTTTGTGTTAACTTTCTGATTTTGTATTTATACTTATTATCATTTACGTCATTAACAGCTTTTTTTTACTTGTGTTCTGCTTATATTGCATGTTTATCCCTATATAAACTTCATCATTTCAGATACCTGGTTAAAAATGACGGGGTAATGTAAAAGCTTAGTTAGTGTCCTTCACTCCCAGTATGTTTACTAAAAGAAAAATTTGTTTTTTCTTTGTTTTAGTGTGTGAATTTGTGTGGCACAGAAACTTTCCTGTGGTGTTTTTCACTGAGTTTGATAAGTTTTTCTTAAAATAGCCTCTAAACACTAATATCAAATACTGCAATTATTGTGAAAATATTTCAGTTAATTTAATGTAAGCCTTTTGGCTCATCTAAGTTATGCTTATGTTATAGGTAAGCTATTGTGGTCAACCAGCATCTGTCACCATTCTTTAAATGCCATCTCCAGTGAAACTGTTGACCCACATTCAACTAAACCTCACTAGAAGCTTCAGTAAGCATAGGGATACAAAAAATTGTTCAAAGAATTTGTATCCATCAAAAGACATGGACGCCAGTGGTGTGACCATTTTCCATATATGGTTTTATAGTAAAGCTTAAAATCTTCTTGTCAAAAGCTACACAAGCTTGAGCCTTGATATATTTGGTAAACACGTTCCTTGAGTGCCCTTCATCAAGATTGCTCAAAGAATTTTTGTCTGCAAAAAAACCCACACAAAACAAACACATGGCCACCAGGGGTGTGGCTATTTTCCATAAATGCCTATGTAGTAAAATTTTGAAAATCTTCTAAATAAAACAACAGAAAATAGATAGAGCTTTGTCTTTGGTATACAGTCATGGTCCTTGGAAGACCATCTTTCAAGATGTTTAAATAATTCTTCCTTATTTGCAGTGCCATATTTATTCTAGTCTGTTTAAAAACTTTAACTTCATTTCTGATGCACTTAGGTGAGCGATATAGGGTAGATTGGCTCTTTTGTTCAATCAAGCTTATCATATACATGGAGTGTTTCTGAGGAAATCTCATATTCTGGGTCCTCTCATGCTTGTATATATGTAATCTCTTTAGTGGGAAGCTAGTGCGATGGTTCCAGTCCAGGTCTGGGCAAAAAACTTTCATTCGAGAAAGTTTTCATGCTGGCCTTTCCTATGACCTATATACTATCCAGCCAGTTGTCTTCCTCCAATTGTCTTCTACCAGTTATATCTTGAAGTTGCCATATAAACCAGAGTGTCATTTTAACTTCTGTATAAAGAAAGTGTACTTACCTCTCAAAATTGCTTGTGTATATGGGATGGTATAAAACTTTGAGCTAATGTCTGAGATCATGTTTCAAGGATTTGATTTTGGCTTAATTTTTAAATGAAATTTTAAATCCGGCCAATCGGATTATGTAGCATATAATGTAAATATTTAAAAAAAAATAACCAAAACATGAAAATGATAAAGTCTGGTTTGTTAATATGTTGTACATAATTGAGCATTAACTAATTATGTTGACTATAAACAAAGTATATAAAACAGTATTATTTTGCTTATACAAGTATATACCATATATTGTTTAGTATTTACTTATGATAGAGGTGATAAAAATATGCATATGAAATATAATTTTATTTCAACCCCATTTCTTAACACTGATTTAAATTTCTTTAAAATGACTCTGATAATTATTTATATTTTTTGTCTCTCAAGTTAACATTTAATTTTAAGGAAAAAATGCATTGGTCTTAAAATTATGTAGCCAAGAAAACCAGACCTGGTAGCACAATTGGTAGAGCGTCAGCTTCAGGTAAGGGAGGCCCCAGGTTCGATGCTGGGCCGCGACATACCAAAGTTGTTAAAAATGGTAGTGGTATAGCTCCCTTGCTAAAGCTCAAGCAGATATAACGGTAGTTCCATGACTGGTTGGACCACTGTCAGGATAATGTGACTGGGTGTGGAATCATGCCAGATGTTCACGGCATGCCATACACAGTGAAGGCTGCACTATATCTGCTTTAAGTGGACACCCTTGCCAGATAACTAAAATACTGTTTGTGGGACAATAAACCCAACAAACAAACATAGCCAAGAAATGTTTGTATATTGTTTTGTACCCTGACTTAGAAATAACTATCTTTACCTACATTGCTCAACCATGAAATTATAGCTCAGTGCATTATCATTATAATAGAATGCAGAGGAAGGAAAATGTATACTGATGGTCATGGCTTAAGTGTTACTTGTATGGGTTTGAGTCACAGTATGAGCAAAAACTTTCTTGCAATTAATTCTTTTAGCTTACTGGTGCATTTCGATTTTATTTAGTCATCCTTCACCAATTAGAGCCACAACTTGCCAAATTGACTATTATTATATACTGGTACGTCTGGTCACATTTCATAAATAACAACTTTTATCAAAACCAAATTTTACCGATTTAGGGAAGCATGCTTACTTCATTACCAATGTTAGGAAATGCAGAGGTAACAGATGAAATAACCTGGATCTGACAATGAAACACCAAGAAAAAGAAAATTTGGGAATTCTTTTAAACAATGTAGAGACCCTTGCAGGATAGCTTATCGGAGTAAGTCTAAAACTGAGCATATCCCAAGCAGGCCCTCTCAGCTCCTTTTCAGCTTCAAGCTGTAACTCCTGGATTCTCTCATATCAGGATTATGTGATGGGTATAGCTTCCTTGTTAATGGTCATGGCATGTAATAACATTGAAGGTAACACTAGATGTTCTTTGCATTAATTCATCAGATGACTTAAACACTTTAATTTTTAATTTTAAACTAAGACACAAATTTTACACATTGCTGTTGTGCATAGTAGTTTTTGCTGTTGTAGGTCATTGTAGATGCTTACTGAAAAAAAAAAGCAACAAACTTAAAACAAGTTATATTTTCACTACCTAACAGTGTAGAAAAGTAATAAAAATGCACATTAACAATGAACACACTCTATCCATAGAGACTAAGTTTCTCTGATTCCTTTTCTTTATTTTGTCACTTACAGAATGCAGAAATGTTAACTTGCTGAAACAAAATCCAAACAAAGAATGGATGCCTCAATATTTAAAATTGTGTTTTGAGGGTTATTTTTTATGTTGGAAATTAACCGTTCTATCTTAGTTATTTTATATTAATACCTATACTTGTACATATCAAGTTAAACTTTTACTTTATTATTTCATATTTAAACTTGCAACTGGCTTACTAACTTTTAATTCAGCTCCACATACAGCTATATGTGACATTATATATGTATATGTATATATATCAGTGTACACTGGGCGTCATCTGTTTCCCCTTTTCCTCATCCACTGTTACTAATAAGAACTGATTTCCTTATTACACACTTTGTGGTTAGTGTGCAAAATAAGTAGCTTTTAAATGTAATAGTGAAGCTGGTTTTTTCGTATTTGTTATAATTATGATAATGATTTTTGGCTACACTTTCTGGAGATATCTTTTTGGATCTATTATCATGACCCTGATAGCGTTGTCATAGCCATTGGTTAATCCTTTTGTTAAAGGTGGTATCCAACAGTTTGCCTATATCAATTTCATGTGACAATGCCTTACCATTGCTTTGGGGAATTATGGCATAATTTCTGCATAAGCTCATACTTGAGTATAATTTTGAACACAGCCCACATTGATGGACAGTACAAAGTGCGATAAAAACACTTCAATCATTCCAAATCTCTAAATATGCATGATAGTGATCTCTGCTTAAAATAGATACCAGGGTCAGAGCGGATAACCTGGATGATGATATAATCTCAAAAGTGACTTGCCACTTGGTTTTCATAGTTTAAAATAGCTATCTCTACAGCATGTCTCAGGTAGGAAATACCTGTTTCCAATAAGGAATGGGTATTTATGTTTCACTGTTCACACTGATCTAGGGCATCAATGAGCAGCATTTTGCAAGATCTTTTCAGTTAACAATGACTTACTTGGTTATTTGGGGAAAAACATTTCGGTCCAGATTGTCATATACCAACTGTAAGGTCTATTTTTTTTTAAAATTGTCAAAAATACATTGTATTCACTTTAAACTTAAAGTAAACACTCAATCTTTAATCACCATTCAAACAAACCATTTCAAAAGGGCAGATAGCCCTTTGCCTAATTTTGGTAGAGTTACATGTATGCCCCTTGTGCCAGTATGAAACCAATTTTAAATCTTGGTTTATTTGTTCACTTCTTCATGCATAGGTAAAACAAAAGGTATTTATTAAGACTTGGCTGCAAATAGTCTAGATCCTGATTAGACTGCTGCCAGCAGGAACTGTCCAGGCAAGAACTAAACTATTTTCCTAAACTTGTTTAATTTATGCTTAGCAGGCTAAGGCCCTTATTCACCAAGCATTCTTAAGCCTAAGTTATGACCAGTCCAAGTCACAATTTTCATACCAACAAATATAAGCTTATTTAGGAAGTTTCAATGTCCTTTTAAGCTGAAAGAAGCAATGTTAAATTATTATGCACAAATACAGACATGATGCTTAACACATAATGAAGATAAGTCTGAAGGTAATGATGATAATGATGATTTGATGAAGATGGTGGTATGATGATGATGATGGCAACATTTATGATGAAGATATCAATGACAGAGGAAGTGATGACAATGATGCAATTGAAAGTATGGGAAGCATTTTGTGACTGTTTTGGCTTTAGGTACTACATTCGGCTATGTTTATTTCCTCTGAATAAGTTTGTAAACATTTCTGGAGCCAAAATTTTGTCTTAAATATGTATTTTTTCTGACTTTAGCCTTTTCACAAATTTTGAAGTTAAAGGTGCTATCTGACAGTTTGGGCGAAAAATTTGTTTTCTCAAATAACCAAATAAAGTCATTATTACCTGAAAAAGGCCTTCAAAATGATGTTCATTGATGTCCTAGATTTGTGAGAACAGTCAAGCATTAATCTCCACTTGTCATTGCAAACAGATATTTCGTGTGCAAAGATAGCTATTTTTAAACTAAGAAAACCATGTGACCATTATCTTTTGAGATCACATTATATAGTCATGTGGGTAATCTGCTCTGACATAGATATCTATTTATAGCAGAGACCACTATTAAGATTTTTATACAGCTGGAAAAAATACACATTTAAAGTGATCTTTTTCACAATTATTTCTGTCATAATTCAGTTAGTGTTCAAAATTGAATTTAACAAGATTAAAGTATGGGTTTATACCAAAAATTATGCCCAAATTCCCCAAAGCTGTGGTTTTATATTGTTACATGTATTTGACATAGGCAAGCTGTCGGATACCACCTTTAAGGGAGGAAAAAGCATATTTTCTCAAAACAAAAAACAGAAAAATCACTTATAAGCTGTGTTTTACTTGTGTGACTGAACAAAAAAACATTTTACATGTTAGCATATTATTTTAGACAGATTAACTGCCCCTCACGTAAGTTGAAGTTGGTATTTAATTTAAAGTCTTACATAACCTTTCTAAAACTCTAAAGAGACAATTGGTTAAATATTCAAGAAATCATCCAGATACTAAAGACTTTGGTTTACTGTTAATTACTGTAGTGAAAAGAATTTAAAAAAAAAGTAATTATGACATTTATCTTTGTACTTGATTAAAGATGAAGCAGTTAACTTTTATTTTTGTCAAGTATTTTTACCTCTCATATTGTGTATGCTGAGTAAAGGTTAGTGCAGATATTCTTGGTGATGGTTTATATTATATATGTCTAAAATAAGTAAGTCTTCTTTATCAAACAAAATCCTATGTGTTGTGCTTCTGTGATAGTCATTTCAAGTAACTGGGATATGGTTATTGTAACACAATTTGACACACAAATCTTTGAGAAGTACACTTAGAGCTCTTGTTAAATTTTTTAAATTGTTACTATTTAATATTGCAATTTGTAACAAATCCTGCATAGATTAATTTGTAAACTTGTCTTATAAAAAAGTCCCAATCTTGTGTTTTGTTGACTAAGTTCCAAGCACCTTTAATATAACAATATCTTTTAATCTGTTCGGCACAATTTGATCAGGCTTTGGCAAATAGTGTACATCCAGCAGATCGAGAGCCATGGTTATTAATGCTTATGTCAGAGATTATGCTCAAGTGTCTGATAGGTCAGATTTGAAATTTGATTCAGATTTTTACCAATAAGATGCTTGAGGTTTAACTTAGAGTCCATCTCAGTGTTATAACATCTGCTCTAGGCAAAAGTCTGATCATGATTTGCACTTTTATCTGCTAAGTCTCTAGCAATTTGTTATGTAAATTTTGTATGCTATTGAAAAATGTAGGAACATAAGAGATGAAAATAGATTTACATATTTAGAGTAAAGTTCATCAAGCATGTTCATGTAGGGTAGGACTATCTCAAATTTCTGCGGGGGCCTAGCATACTAAGTTCCTGCATAAAATGTTGATTTTAAGGGTGACATAATCCTTATTTACCCAAATTTACAGATGGATTATTTTTTCCCATTCACAATTGTAATTTTCACAAATAAGCACCCTTAACCATGGGAAATTAATTTTAATAAAGAGTTTCATTCACGAACTCAACTTACCCAAAACATTAGGGACAAATAGCTATGATGGAAAACCACATGGATTATCTGACATTGGGTAAAGCTCTTCGACATTGCATTTCTCCTCATTAAAGGATGTATCTGTGTGATTATGAAGATATAACAAATGTTTATGATGAAGACATTACTTTCCTACAGAATATTATTTTCAAGCACAAAATTATTACATTTAAGGTACCAATTGATATTATGAGTTAATATAAAAATAATACAACTGAATTGAAATGACACAATTGAATATGATGTTAGGGATATCCAGAAAAAATGCCCTCTGAACGAAACACCCCTTGCCTATTTTTGTATTATTTGGCCCCAAAGTTACCCACCTAACTCTTTCATGCAAGTTTTAGAGGGATATATTTTGACTAAAAAGTCTTTAGTCGGTCTAACTGAATGTAATTTATGGAATTGTTTAAAATAGTTCACTTGAAACAAGTTTAAAAATATAAAAAAAGCAGTCTTGAGTTTAAAGAAGGAATCAATAAATGAACAACAGCAGGAGGAAAGTTATCATTTATGGGTACTAGCAATATATGTATTGGAGGAGAATAGTTAAAGATTTTAACAAAAGGAAACACTCTTTTTTTACTGGTTATTTTATATTGCAAGTTTTACAGCTATTATTTGTAAAAAAAAAAAAAATGCTATCTTTTGCTATCTTTCAGAGGAATAATTGCCCACCTACCTATAAAAACATACGAGAAAACAAACTATCTCGACAACAAAGCGAGACAAAACATATGCTGGAGTCGGAAAAAAGAACCTGACAGTGTGTCCATTCCGACGAGGACATTAGTTTCTCAGGCTGAGTACATTAACATAGAAACAAAGGTGGCTACAATTGAAGTGCAGGTGGAGAAAAGAACCAGCATTTCAAGCAGCTTGCAAGATACAGGGGTGTTAAATACTGGTGCCACGACATTACTTAGCGTTGATAGTTTATTTAGGGACTTGCCACATGGCTGCGAGAATAAATCCTTTGCATCAGATGAGCTAGCACCCAGTTCCAGTGATTCCTCACAGGAGCCCTTGTTCAATGATGAGGTGGATAATGACAAGATGCCAAATGTGCCTGATTTTAGAACAGAAGACAATGAGGTAGTGCTAAGACATGAATCAATGCATGGAAATGGGCATGTAAAAATGACAAGGAATTCTCTGCCGCCAATCACTGGTAATGATGGACGGTTGTCTATCCAGAGTGATTCACCAAAAAAGAAGGGGACAATCTTGTCGCGAACGTCCGTGCCAGTTAATAATGGTATGGAAGAAATCATGCAGGGAGATTATCGCAAGACATATTGATGATCTGTGAGGAAAAGGATGTGTTCAGTTTGGAATGCTGGCTTTTGTACTTACAAGTTACAACTCATTATGATTATCTGGATAGGTTAAATTTTGATGAGTTCAGAGGTTATTCTAATATAGAATATAGCATATTAACAGATTCAGGAACATGCAACTACTACAAGTGATTATTTATGGGAAAAAAAATGTCTAAAAAAGGGTTCAATTTTAACATAATAAATAACATATTTTTTATTTATTATATCAACATTGATGCTGGACAACCAATATGCTGGCAAAGATTTTCAAGCACAAAACTTAGATTCACCCAAGCCCCATTTATAATTGAGTATGTATTGAAATATATTCTTGTGGTATTTAAGGTTGGAAATAATAATATGCCTGTGGCATAATGATAGAGTTGCCTACTCTTAACTCCTCCCACATCTTAGCCTGTCACTGTGTCGGGCAAAGTACAAATATAGGAAGGTCCTCCAGCTGACCTGGATGTACCAGGGGTTCTACATTTGTATGATACTTGTCTGGAGTCTCCCTTCACCAAAATAGCTGGATGGTACTTATGACCATAATTGTAACTGCAATCTCTTTAAAATACAAAACAATCACATTCCAACTTTCATTTTATACAAAAGGTTGTTGTGATATTTATTTTTGAACTCGACATTAATTACAAATCTAATCAGCCTTAGTTTTGGGGTATTTTACTGCAAGTTATGTTTAAAAATGTGCAGACACATGTCATGTTATTTAAAATCATAACACTTAAACAGAGGATTTATGCAATTGGCACCTTTGTAACAGTATTCATTCTTTAACATTGGCCATAGTTTGCATTTGTAACAGTATCCGATCTTTAACATTGGCTATAGTTTGCATTTGTAACAGTATCTGATCTTTAACATTGGCTATAGTTTGCATTTGTAACAGTATCTGATCTTTAACATTGGCTATAGTTTGCATTTGTAACAGTATCTGATCTTTAACATTGGCTATAGTTTGCATTTGTTTTCCCTCTTAATTGATATCCACATGACAAAAGTAGATACATGGGAAGGCAGATGTAAGTTATTGTGAGGTATGCAAAATAATTTATACAATCCATTTGAACTTTATTTTAACCTTTCAATTTGAAGATTTTTTTTTTATTTTTGCAAAAAAGAAAGCTTTTAAAAAAAAAATCCACATATAAATCTATATATTTGTAGTAAATACGCTTGCATATCTAAGCTTCTACTGCTTTTGTCATATTGTTTTGGAACTATCTATGACAAAACTTCTTTTTTTAATTCGATGTTAGAAGTACTAGTTGATTTTGATAAGGGCTGGTTAAAGGTTAAACTAATAGGTTCTTTATACCCTTTGCAAACATAAGTTAGTGTCGACCCCTGTGCTTATACCCTTTGCAAACATAAGTTAGTGTCGACCCCTGTGCTTATACCCTTTGCAAACATAAGTTAGTGTCGACCCCTGTGCTTATACCCTTTGCAAACATAAGTTAGTGTCGACCCCCGTGCTTATACCCTTTGCAAACATAAGTTAGTGTCGACCCCCGTGCTTATACCCTTTGCAAACATAAGTTAGTGTCGACCCCCGTGCTTATACCCTTTGCAAACATAAGTTAGTGTCGACCCCTGTGCTTATACCCTTTGCAAACATAAGTTAGTGTCGACCCCTGTGCTTATACCCTTTGCAAACATAAGTTAGTGTCAACCCCTGTGCTTATACCCTTTGCAAACATAAGTTAGTGTCGACCCCCGTGCTTATACCCTTTGCAAACATAAGTTAGTGTCGACCCCCGTGCTTATACCCTTTGCAAACATAAGTTAGTGTCAACCCCTGTGCTTATACCCTTTGCAAACATAAGTTAGTGTCGACCCCCGTGCTTATACCCTTTGCAAACATAAGTTAGTGTCGACCCCTGTGCTTATACCCTTTGCAAACATAAGTTAGTGTCAACCCCTGTGCTTATACCCTTTGCAAACATAAGTTAGTGTCGACCCCTGTGCTTATACCCTTTGCAAACATAAGTTAGTGTCGACCCCTGTGCTTATACCCTTTGCAAACATAAGTTAGTGTCGACCCCTGTGCTTATACCCTTTGCAAACATAAGTTAGTGTCAACCCCTGTGCTTATACCCTTTGCAAACATAAGTTAGTGTCGACCCCCGTGCTTATACCCTTTGCAAACATAAGTTAGTGTCGACTCCTGTGCTTATAAATGAGCGTAGCAAAAGGACTTATTATAATGTACTTATTAAAAACATTATTTGCACGTATTTACTCAAGCATAGTGTTTTATCCATATAGACTTGCTGAGTGTTTGTGTCAAATCAGTTTGATTTGAATCATACTTAGCAACAGGAAATATACTAACAGATGAGGTATAGTGGGAGCTGAGATTGTACAACCTAAAATTAGGCTTGGATCAAATCGCAAATGTCTCATTGATTTGATTTAAATCAATTAGTTCTGGCCAACAAGATCCCAGCATTTAAAAACGGGGTTAGTAACATTAGGCCTGAGGCAATAAGAAATGCATGCAGTGTATCTCTTCATGCCAGTCCTCAGTTCATTAATGTAAATGAAAAATATGTGGTACAGTTGTATATTAATCTGATATGTAATATCATCACATGTTTGTACATTTTATGATTTTAAACCATTTAGCCCTGTAGGGGAGAATATGTATAATTTGAACATGAGTCTAAAAAAATCAGAAATGTCAACACAATGTATGACAGTGATTAAATTTTAAAAAGCAAATTGCTACATTTAATTACAGAAATACATGTAGGTAGAACAAGGATATGTTTTTTTATTTACAATTTCAACTTTTTGATTTTAAGAACAAATTGTTAACTTTAATTAAAAATATCGTAAAACTAGATTTTTTTTAACCGAACGTTTTTTTTAACCGAACGTGCTTTGCACAGATGAATTGGACCATGGCATGCAATAGGTTATGGATAAAACCTGTAGATCTGTAAAAATAAATAATACTTGTTTTGATCTCTAGCATAGAATGTTGCTATGGGGCAGACTATGATCTTTTTTATTTCGAAATCCATTTACTTGTCATTATCCTATATTTTTTCTTGTTATGTTCTTGAAAAAATCTGTCTCGTATATCTGTGTATTTGTAGTTTGTTGCTACAGTATGTTTATACATGTTGATTGTAACAATGTTCATGTTTTGTTCCATTTCTTTCTCATTTCTTCATGTATATCAGTATAATGGTAGTAATTTGTCTGTGTTTAATTCCTCATCTCAACCCTCAACCATCTTTTCCAACACAAAAAATACTGAAAAAGTAAGAAATGTAGAATATAAAGTATAAAAATATTGATTTAACTGCTTTGTCTAAAATTTTGAAAATTGGTCAGGTACTCATTAACTCACAAATTATTATCATTATCATTATTTTTTATGACATCTATTGAAATTGTCTAATAAAAGATAATATTTTAAGGATTCATTTAAAAACAAAACAAAAAAACATTCAACTACATTACTTTCAATCGCTACTACTTCTTCTCTTAGTATGTACTGACAGCTTTTCTACACCGACTTTTGGTAATAAAACCAATTTGAGATATGTTCATAAGGTTCCGCTATCCAGACATGGCCAGTTTTCTTCGATTGTCATTGTACACAGTGTTAGTAATCGTCGGAGCCCACGTCTACTGAATACGTTTCCATTCATACACCGTGGGATTTTTATCTACAAAATTACTGTATTGAATTAAAGTTTAATAGATATCAGCCAATCAAAACAACGTTTACATTTCTGCTACTCTTACGTGTGGAGGTAGCATAGTATCTGGAAACTTGAATTCTCTTTGCATTGATGTCATTTTGGAAGGAAAGCCAAAACAGTGAAAGAAAGAGCTCTATCATTGGACTGAAATCTGCATCCGATTCATTACCAGAAACCGTGAATTGAACTAAATATCCCACAGGCGGTGAATGGAGAGTAACGGAATAGATTGGTCATGGGTGTCCGACGGTGAGGGTTAGTATGTACAAATCATGCGTATTGTGCAATGTTTATTTGTACAGTTGAGTGTGGTGCTTTTGAAATAGCATTATAGTGACACATCAATTTTAGATTGTATATTGGCAGAATAACCTTTCACTGTCAAATGTGTTGAACATTTAACAAATTCTTGTTCTTACTTGATGATATTTCTGCTGTTGATTTTTACTTATTGTCTTGCTGCTTTGCAATGTTTCACAAGTCATTAGGTTTGGAATGTTCAGAATCTTCTGCCAAAAGGCAGTATGGATCAACACACTTCAAAAAGAAGCTACTGGCACCTTGCCTAACATCTGCATGCATGGGTTGTTTCATGTCTTGTTAGCCTGGTGTCAGGATATTGTAGCTTGTGTATCATGTCACGTGATCTTGACATGCTAGTTCAGTCAAGGCAGCACATCAAATGCTTCAATTACTTACATGGTTTTTAATTAACTATAATTTTGTTGGTAACCCAAAACATAATATCAAAAACTATGTTGTATTTATTACATTTTTTATTGAACCCCAGCAGTTAAGATTTTGATGCCAGATTCATTGTATCTTCAGTGTATATTTTATTATCATTATCCATCCGTATTTTACTTCAGAATCATTGTATGATAGCCTATCTAAGCATTCCTCCTGTATGTCTATGTGATATTACCCTATGGAAGTGGTGTAGCCTTTTGTACTACATGATGTTCATATATTTGTATATATTATATATATATATATATATACTGTTTATTTTATATTTATTTGGTGCTTGCTAAGCTAAGTAGTCTTCATTGTTTTAATGTTGCAAGAAGTTGTGTTCGACTTTCTTTTTCTGCTAATGTTGGAATTTGTTAGCAACATGTTTCTTTTTTGCAATATTGCATCAGCTGCCATTATTATGAATAGTTGACATGTTTTAAAGTTAATAATTTTTGCTATTTAGATAAGTGTATTGTATAAAGTTTCACTGCAATGCAAAATCAGGATCCGTTTTTGTGTGTGTTTTTGTGTGTTTTGTTTTGCAATTTGCCCACTTTGCTTTGTCTTTTTATTGTTAGCAAACAGGTACATGGACAAGTTATATTCAATAAGGAAAGGATAAGGGCTTTTTGTATGTTAATATTTGGATGTTAAACATGTGTACATGTCAAACTTTCTTGCCATGTATATTGTTGCCTTAGTTATAATAATTGTTTGGTACAGGAAGTTCTTTGTTTGTTTTTGTGCCTCTTGCTAGGATTTAATTTGCACGCTTTGATACCTCGAAATATGATATTTTGTTATTGGGGGGCTATATTGAAATTACATTGTAAAGATTTGTCAGGACTACTTCTCAGCTACAGTTGGTCAGATTAAGTTGAAACTTTATTGGACTGGTAAGTACTTGTTGTGCATACCATAGCAATGTAGTATCTGGGGGTATCCATTTTCATTATATTGATAATTCTTGTTTGGTACAGGGAGTATTTGCCTTTTGCTAGGTTTTCGATTTCTTATTTTTGTATAAGGTTTGCTGCCATAAATATATCAACATTTGGGTTTTACTCATGCGTATAATTTTTTTTCCATGTGTGGGGATCCCACTGTGCAGTTATGGGATACTTCTCTACCCAAAAATGATGCTTAAAGGTGGTACCTCACAGACTGGATTTTTTTTTCTATCAAACAGCACAATCAATGATTGTTAGCTGAAAAGATCTAACAAAGTGCTGTTTATTGATGTCCTGCACCTAAAAGTGGGAAGTGAAGCATAAAACACCAGGCATCATTTCAGACAAGTAGTTGGTCTCTGAGCCACATTGCAGAGTTAGTTATTTTTAAACTAAGAATACCACATGACCACTTACTTTTAAGATTGCATTATATTAACATCGGGGCAATCTGCTCTGACATCTATATCTATTTTTAATGTTTACCTATAGGTTTGGAAAGGATGAACATATAGGGTAATTTAATTCATTGTTTTTACTGTCTAACAATTGAGGTAATGATGAAAGTCATCTTCACGAGTTAATGAACAAATTATGCCATATGAATCTCGTCCTTTAACCAATGCATTATCTTACTGCAATAAATAAAATTTGTAGACAACATTGTGTTCATAAATACATTTTTCTTCAGTGCTTTATTTTTGTTGAAAAGAAATATTTTTATACTCTAGGAAGTTGAAACTTGTTTGGTTTTAAGGAGTTGGCAATGCAGTTTTGATGTTTGAAAATTTTTGTTTTTATGTGTTCTTATTTATTCACATTTGTTTTCTTCATTGTTAGGGGGGTGGGGGGTTCAGTCATTTTTGAACATTCATTGAACACACAGCTTGGCATTACTACTAAGCAGGGTTTATAGAATGAAACATCCTATAAAAGGTTATAATAATATAGACTGTGTCTGGTAAAAATGTTTCAAATTAATCTATTTCTAATTAACCTAACAAAGCAAGGTAAGAATTACAAGAACCAACTTTAAACAAAGCTTTTATGAGAAATTATAGACATTTTAACTCCTAACTGTTACATAAATCTTATACAGTCAACCTCCGGTTATTCATAGTCGTCGGGAGCGCCGATTTACTTCGAACAATGCATCAGTTGGAATAAACCAAATTGCCTTCACTTAAAAAATTTGATGCAATATTACGTTGCTAACAATGACAGTTGATGCAATATTGCAAAAAAAGCAACAGGTTGCTAAAAATGACACATCCGCAATTTTGAATTAACTGTGCTGATGTGCAAGGAGCAATGTTTATACCATTATACTTTAATAGTGAAACATAAGAAAAGTTAATTATTGGGAAAACAATAATAGAATAAGCATCATGTTTTTTTCTTTTCAAAATAATAACAAAGCAAACCTTGTTATTATGGTCAACAAACTGCAACACACATTACATAATGGTTACAAGAACATATTATTTAATCGCATAGTATTCAATTGTAGCTGATCTCGGTATCTCCTAATGGCTGAGTTCTTCTCCAGATTGCTTAACTAAGATTTCAACTGCTATTCTTGCCTTTTCTCTTTTGAGATGAGGGCAATATCGATCAGCATTTATACCTGCCTACCCTGACAGTTTGCAACACTCGTCAGACAAAATGAATACAAGTCATCTTAAAATGGATTGTCACTCTACTTAATTAATTATATATAGTAACTGATTTCATACTAATCAACACATCATGTCCGATTTGCATCTTTAACGAAGCCCATCATGTTACTGGAGTAACCTCCCTTCACAGTTTGGTGACAATACACGATTCTTGACTGGTGACGCAATTGGGCTTTGGATAAGATGTGTGAAGAAAGCATTCAAACTGTACAGTGGGAACTAAAATTGACTTTGAATAATGTCAAAACTTTAATTAATGCAAATGAATGAGATGGGTTTTTTACGTTAAAACATACAGGGAAAAAATCGAGACCAACCAATGACTTCAAATAATGCCTAGGCTTTGTGCAACCCGAGTTTGAATAACCGAGGTTTGACTTAACTGATAATTTCAATAGGGTAATATTAATTTCAATAGGGTAATATTCATTTCAATAGGGTAATATTCATTTCAATAGGGTAATATTAATTTCAATAAGGTAATATTTTGCAATGTTATTTTCTCTAAATATTTTCTGTTTGGAATGTCACTGTTAATTGCTGTTATTTAGGGGGAATTATTTTTTTTTGTAAGCCTTTTCATTGTTTTGTTTTGTTAAACTAATGGTATGTTTATGAAGGCAGTTGGTCGGATTTCTAAATTTTTGTTTTAAAAAACTAACTATAATAAGCCACAATGAACATTGATCTGAAATTATACCTCTGACCACTATATTATATGTGAACAATGTCACGCTGTCCTTAAAAAGATTGTTTCTTTTGGATGGTAGAATCAAAAACATCGCAACAGGTTTCAACTTTCTTTCAACTCAACAAGCTCATGCAAGCAAACAATACAGGGTTTGATATGTGTATAATCAGTACATTGATTCTCTGAATTTTAATATGATGCGTGGATTGTATCTTTGCATCATGTACACATGCTAAATGAGCCAAGTTGATTAGTTTTATTAATAAGATCAAGCTAATTGTATTTCAGCATTAACATTCATGTTATTTTTAATAGTTCAATTTTTTATATTACTTGATATCTGATAAAAAGTAACATAAAGAATGATAAAAAAACCACACCATTACATGATGGTTTATTTGTAGGTCTAAATGTTCACATGCCTTGTTGGTGGGATGTTTTGTATTTGTTGGTCTTAATGTTTACATGCCTTGTTGGTGGGATGTGGTCTGATAAATGTTTATTTCTAGTCCCTTATGAATTGCTCAATAGTTGACATTGTATACATATTGTAAATAGCACCCTGTGTTCTGTAAGAAACAACAAAAGGTCACTTTTTTGTCCAGCTTTATGACAGTAATTCAGAGTAATTCTTATTTTTGTCTTAACTTAATTGTCACTTTACAATAGGAAAATTATATGTTGGTCAGATCATTGGAAAAAACTACAACCTGAAAACTGGGAAAGTGTAAACATTTAATTTTAAACAATCATATTTAGTTTTTTATGTTTTATTTTTTACCTTCCTGTTCATTAAGTATAAGTGATTTGATATAAACTGCAATGTAAGATTCTTGTGTGTTTTCTCCTGTTTCACTTGGACATTAAATGATAAAGAAAAATAGGATTCAAAAATAATTTTCAATTGTAAAAATAACTAAATATTTTTTTTTATTTACATAAAATATTAATTATTACTATTTCAATAATAGAAGATAATTACACTTCAACAAAGATTGTTTAAATTGTACTAACTGAATTATAATTATATTGGAAAAGATTTGTGAAATGTGTAATAATCATATAATCAATTATACTACTTTACTACTGTTAACTATTTGTTACTTTCATCTGTTCTGTTAACAATCATTTTCACGCACATTTTTAACACAATAAATTTGAAAACAAATTGAAGTCTCTTTTTTTTTAGAATTCCATTAAGTATACATTTAGAAACACAACTGGTGTTTTCATTGATAGAACTAGGTAGGTATACCACTTAGATTTTATATGATGGATCATATTAATAAGTGCACTTTTTTCACAGAACGTGTAGAATATGAACCTGATATTTTAATATGGCATTTTGGAGCATGTTTTCAAGGTGGTATCCGACAGTTTATCTAAATATGTTACAATATTCTACCCCTGTTCTGGGGGAATTTGGCAAAACTTCTGCATAAACCCATACTTTACTCTAGGTATAGATTTATTATGTTTTATTCTTATCTAAATTTAATGATAAATAAGCCAGTAGAGATTTCTGCTAAAAATAGAAATTAGCATCAGAGAAGATTACCCGGATGTTTATTTATCATAATCTCAAACATAAAAGGTCACATGATTTTCTTAGTTTTAAACAAAAGCTAACTGTGCGCCATGGCTAAGATAGGAAATATATATTTTTAATGATGAGTGCAGTGTTATGCTTCATTTTTCATATAGGTGTAGGACATCAATAAACTGCATTTTGTGAGGTCTGTTCAGTATCGAAACTGTCGGATACAAGCGCATGAAAAGGTATTCATATAAAGACATTTCTAACAGATCAAAGCAACTCTGGCACATACTTTGAAAAATGATGTTACTGAAAGTATTGGTATATTGGTTTTAGTCTTCAGACGAAATCATCTTTGCCAAGTATTGTGTTGGTGCAAAGACAATTCCTTCAGGTTTCACTCTGCTACAGTTGCCTTCTAGAAAAGCATATACCAAAATAGAGATTGTGCTTGTAAACATCAATATCAGTGACAATGTAAAAACTGTCCATATGATTTACATGTAATAAAATCAAGACTATTTTTAGAACTTTAAGATTAATTAGAATAAAGCTATAATGGTATGGAAATTTAAACAAGAGGGCCATGTTGGCCCTTAATCGCCAAATCTGGCATCAAGTAATTAAGAGTGATTTACTTTAGAAATCTTTGGTGAAGATTGGACCATTAGTGTGGCCACTGGGTTGATAATATTTTATAGAATTTTACCAAGTAACCTACTGAATCCACATGACCCGCTTCAAAACATATGTACGATTTCATACTGGCAAATATTCTTGCCAAGTTTGGTGAAGATTGGGCCATCAAAGTGGCCTCTAAGTGTTTTCACAAGGTTTTTCTAAAATGTGACCTACCTTTTGACCCCAGATGACCCACTAATGAATTCATTCAAGATGTCATGCAGACAAACAATCTGATCAAGTTTGATGAAGATTGGATAAAAACGTTGTGCTCAGGTGAGCTAAAAATATACATAAACCATGATAGATAGATATATATATTTCTAAATATAAATATATACCGGTATATATATACACATATATATTATATATATATCGGTTAATCTCAACAAATATTGTTTGTCCTTTTTTTGTGGTGGCCAAGGTTAATTTTCTGAGGTGCACCTCTACTATGAAGATAGACACAAGAGAATTGATAAAAAAAAAAAAAATGCCTTAAAATCAGCATGCATTTTTGGAATTGCACTAGAAGCGGGTTATGGTTCTGCTTGTCGAATGCGCCATGCAAAGAGAATGGTTTCATTTCAAGACTGTCAAAACTGAGAAACAATACATCAGTGCTGATAAGTGAGAACATTTTTGTTCACTGTTACAAGCAAAGAGTGAAGCAGACTGTTTACTGTCTCAGAAGTGACAAACCTTACAAAGATCCCAACTAATCTTATCCATCACATTTATTTGTTATCATTATTTACTGTCTGCACAGTTGTCATAATGATGTTTTTTATGTTAATGATTGTTTTCTCTGTATTTTAAACATTAATAAAGATATGTGAACAAAATATTTGCATTGTTCAAATACATATTCCAAAAATTAAGGTTGATCTTCAAAATAAACTTCACACTGTAAAATTAGTCAAGAACCTTTGTATTTCCTTGTGAGTCAAAATGGGTGAAGAATGGCTATGTGTATTGAAACAGAAAGTAGGTTGATAAAAACAGAATATAAGCATTAAATAGTACATCTTTATATATAACAGTTAACAATGCACCCTATATATATGTAGGTGTCTGTGTTAAGACGTTGGACACAGATTGTTCAGGGTTCAATCCATGACCATGCAATGTTAATCCTTGAGCAAGATTATTAACTGCACATTGCTCCAGGAACTCGGTACCTGAGTATTGGTTATACTCAGGCAGCTGAGAGGCAGTAATATAAATTGGAAAAAAACTTATTTCACAATCAACCAGAAATGAAAAGGCTAAAGCCTCAGTATATAATGAATATTTAATGGCAGTGAATGCTAGATAACCATTCAATGAAGCTCATTTATTGTGGTTATGATGTGAACATTATTGCTATTTAGATAACATTTTATGGTGAACACCATTTTCATTCTATCTTTGTCATGTTAATTAAGGGCAGTTTCATGTTATGAAGTTAATGGGACTATATCATGGATGATTCCTACATCATTTTGGACAATTGCTGGTTTAATATTACCTTTAAAACTACATGAGGGCTACAGGACTCAAATCCATAAAGAATGTGTGAACTTTTTCTCACTTCAGCTAAGAATTTGTATACATTTGATTTCCTTTAAAATATTAGTTTCCTTGATAAAAAACTTTGAGCCGAAGAAAAAATCCATTCATTCTCAGTATTTGATACAAATTAAATACAAAATTAAAGTAAGATTTTTTTGTTGTTGGATGCAATACATTTTTTTTTTTCAAGATGATGTTAATACACTGCCTATAAAATGAGTGATTTGTGTACAGAAAAAAAGACAAGCCCATTTATCAATTAATTGAGTAGGCCTTCACAGATGACAGTTAATAAAGAGTAGAACCAATAGTTTGGTCTTGTTACACAACAAACACAATAAGGGTCATAATGGCAATGTCCACCTATTACTGGTGAAGAAAGACCCTAGACATGTGTCTGGGAAGAGTGGCCTCTGGTCAGCAGGTGAAGAAAAACCCTAGACATATGTGTCTGGGTGGAGTGGCCACGGGTCAGATGGTTAAGGAACACCCTGGACATATGTCTGGTTGGAGTGGCCTCGGGTCAGCAGGTGAAGGAAGACCCTAGACATATGTCTGGGTGGAGTGGCCTCGGGTCAGCAGGTGAAGAAAGACCCTAGACATATGTCTGGGTGGAGTGGCCTCTGGTCAGCAGGTGAAGAAAGACCCTAGACATATGTCTGGGTGGAGTGGCCTCGGGTCAGCAGGTGAAGATAGACCCTAGACATATGTGTCTGGGTAGAAATGCCTTGGGTCAGATGGTCAAGAAAGACCCTGGACATATGTCTGGGTAGAGTGGCTTCGGGTCAGCAGGAGAAGGAAAACCCTAGACATATGTGTCTGGGTAGAGTGGTTTCAGGTCAGCAGGTGAAGATAGACCCTAGACATATGTCTGGGTAGAATGGCCTCGGGTCAGATGGTAAAGGAAGACCCTAGACATGTCTGGGTAGAGTGGCCTTGGGTCAGCAGGTGAAGGAAGACCCTAGACATATGTCTGGGTGGAGTGGCCTCGGGTCAGCAGGTGAAGAAAGACCCTAGACATATGTCTGGGTGGAGTGGCCTCTGGTCAGCAGGTGAAGGAAGACCCTAGACATATGTCTGGGTGGAGTGGCCTCGGGTCAGCAGGTGAAGGAAGACCCTAGACATATGTCTGGGTAGAGTGGCCTCGGGTCAGATGGTAAAGGAAGACCCTAGACATATGTCTGGGTAGAGTGGCCTCGGGTCAGCAGGTGAAGGAAGACCCTAGACATATGTCTGGGTGGAGTGGCCTCTGGTCAGCAGGTGAAGAAAGACCCTAGACATATGTCTGGGTGGAGTGGCCTCGGGTCAGCAGGTAAAGATAGACTCTAGACATATGTGTCTGGGTAGAAATGCCTTGGGTCAGATGGTCAAGAAAGACCCTGGACATATGTCTGGGTAGAGTGGCTTCGGGTCAGCAGGAGAAGGAAGACCCTAGACATATGTGTCTGGGTAGAGTGGTTTCAGGTCAGCAGGTGAAGATAGACCCTAGACATATGTCTGGGTAGAGTGGCCTCGGGTCAGATGGTAAAGGAAGGCCCTAGACATGTCTGGGTAGAGTGGCCTTGGGTCATCAGGAGAAGGAAGACCCTAGACATATGTCTGGGTAGAGTGGCCTCGGGTCAGATGGTAAAGGAAGACCCTAGACATGTCTGGGTAGAGTGGCCTTGGGTCATCAGGAGAAGGAAGACCCTAGACATATGTCTGGGTAAAGTGGCTTCGGGTCATCAGGAGAAGGAAGACCCTAAACATATGTGTCTGGGTAGAGTAGTTTCAGGTCAACAGGTGAAGATAGACCCAGGACATGTTTCTGGGTACAGTGGCCTCGGGTCAGATGGTAAAGGAAGACCCTAGACATATGTCTGGGTAGAGTGGCCTTGGGTCAGCAGAAGGAAGACCCTAGACATATGTCTGGGTAGAGTGGCCTCGGGTCAGCAGAAGGAAGACCCTAGACATATGTGTCTGGGTAGAGTGGCCTCAGGTCAGCAGGTGAAGATAGACCCTAGACATATGTCTGGGTAGAGTGGCCTCGGGTCAGATGGTAAAGGAAGACTCTAGACATATGTCTGGGTAGAGTGGCCTCAGGTCAGCAGGTGAAGATAGACCCTAGACATATGTCTGGGTAGAGTGGCCTCGGGTCAGATGGTAAAGGAAGACCCTAGACATATGTCTGGGTGGAGTGGCCTCGGGTCAGATGGTAAAGGAAGACCCTAGACATATGTCTGGGTGGAGTGGCCTCAGGTCAGCAGGAGAAGGAAGACCCTAGACATATGTCTGGGTAGAGTGGCCTCGGGTCAGATGGTAAAGGAAGACCCTAGACATATGTCTGGGTAGAGTGGCCTTGGGTCAGCAGAAGGAAGACCCTAGACATATGTGTCTGGGTAGAGTGGCTTCAGGTCAGCAGGTGAAGGAAGACCCTAGACATATGTGTCTGGGTAGAGTGGCTTCAGGTCAGCAGGTTAAGATAGACCCTGGACATACGTGTCTTGGTAAAGTGGATTCACGTTAGCTGGAAGACTTCATAGTGAACTTTTTTGCCAGACTCAGACTCAAACTGGAACTCAAACCACAAAAGTGAAAGGCTAAAAATTCAGACTTAACTGCTTTGTTACGTCCCTCCCTATCTTGCAATGTTTTATTTAATTTTGAAAGAGATATGTTGCTACAGTGTAAGGAATTAACATATTTTGGCATGTTCAAAACTATAATGATTTCAGTTACCAATAGGCAATTACAATGGGTTTAAACAAAAGACAAACAACAATTTGATGCAAAGCCAATTGCTTTTAGCCTTAATGCATGTGAAAACTTGATGAAAACACAATTTTATCAAAGGAAATTTTTGTTTTCCTGAAAGTACAATATATACACATTGAAAACAAACTGTTTACAGTAATTTATGTAACTTCAATATACATACATACCAAAGAAAAAGAAGTATTTTGCTATAATTGTTCATTAAAATCCTAGCCATCTAATTGGTTAAAATGAACGTAACTGGAGAGCTTTGATCCTTTCCTTTAAATAATATTCAAAAAGATAGACAAACATCTAAATAAATAGCAATGAAAAAATAATTGTGATTCTTTTCTCTAAATTACAAAGTAAAGGTCACATGTAAACAAAAAGATTTTTTTTTTGAAATGTAAGAAGTTATTTTGAAAAATGCTTCATCATGAATAATAAAATAAGACGAACTACTAAGCTTCCAAATCTAAATACATATTTGGTAGAAAAATAAAAGATGAAATGAAGATAAGCATGAGATAATAAGTTCTGTCCAACTTTTTTTACCACTGTGCATACTGTAACTTCTCAAATCCAGCTGTACTGTGCCAAGTTCCAACTTGCTTTGCTATCCTTTTACTCAAATTGGCAAAAGCTTTACCACAAGGGACATTTTTTATTATATTTTTAAAAAATCCCTTCTTACTCTATCCATGATAGTATATTTTTGTGACTTCAACTAAGTAGAAAATTATAAAAGCTTTTGCTTTAGATTGAGCGTTTGAATGTATGACTTAGGCAGTATAGGATTATTATATATAATATTCATTTTTGTGTATGTGTTGGCAGAGTAAGTGTTTGTTTTGAAATTTGAAAAGTTTGAATTGCATTACAGCTTTAAAGCAACAAGTGTATGTCAGTCGGGTCAGTAAAGTCATTGTCTTTATAACCTCTCTGTCGTTATAAATCAAATAAAACATCATCCAATATGTATATAATCAAATATAGCATCATCCAATATGTATATAATCAAATATAGCATAATCCAATATGTATATAATCAAATATAGCATCATCCAATATGTATATAATCAAATATAGCATAATCCAATATGTATATAATCAAAGAATGATAGTAATCTTCACTGATTATAAGAATGATGCATATTGATGTTGTATTCACAATCATTCACAATGTTGAAACAAGCCATATTTGCATACAAAAAGGACAAGATGAACAACCCAGATCCTACCTAAAATATAATTATTGCAGAAATGACTGCATAAAAAATTAAGATGTTTTAGTCAATAATTGGTTATGCAGGAAATAATAAATAACATTAAAATGGCCTGGACACATTTGCATCTGTATATTATACAATGGACACAGATTTGCATCTGTACATTATACAATGGACACAGATTTGCATCTGTACATTATACAATGGAACACAGATCTGCATCTGTACATTATACAATGGACACAGATTTGCATCTGTACATTATACAATGGACACAGATTTGCATCTGTACATTATACCATGGAACACAGATTTGCATCTGTACATTATACCATGGAACACAGATTTGCATCTGTACAATATACTAAATACTAAAATGCCCATACATTATACCATGATTTAAGTGATCTGTGCTCAATATAGTATTTAATACATCACAAACCAGAATTTCAAAATCGGCAAAAAATAAGAACTGACGGCCAGCCAAATTATTTTTATCAATCTTGGATAATGCAATCAAAACTGGGTTACAATAGATATGTACTATTGTAATGCTTTCAGCAAATAAATTTTGTACAAATGACTTTAATTTCTAGAATCAAATGATATACAGTCCAGTAAAGTATACCTATACATCGCATATCATTTACTATCAAGTATTTTCCGGTATTTTTGCCATATGTTACCATTCACTTAGCAATGCTCCAGCCACTGGTGGCGATCACCAGCAGGAATCTATAAACTCTTTAATTACAGATTGGGAGTGAAATTTACAAAATCAATCTCGGATCTTTTTTCTTTTTTTTTTAGTATACACCATCATTGTTTCAGCTTAATGTCAAATTCAGTGGAACAATGTGATGTTTATTCATTTGTATCAACATATGACATTTATTTAAGCACACTTAGTCTAATGAAAATCTAGAAAGATGGAGCCATTATAATTTTAAAAAAAAGATTAAAAAAGATTACTCGTGTAATGTTTTTGATATTCAATACTTCAAGACAACAAAGCCTTTTGAACAGCAAAATAAAAAAATAAACAAATAAAATAGCATATGTCATAATTAGAGCCAATATATATTGTTAAGTCACAAAGTTTTACATGTACAGAAAGGCTTACTAGATAAACTAGGTCCAGGCCACTTTAAAATGAAAAGGAAATCAGTGCTTATCCAAAATTTAGTAAAGACAGGGTATTGCACAAACATTAACTATTCAACTTACATGAAACACATTAAAAACAAAATAAATATCATTTTTGTTAGTATTTTAGCATAATATAAAATATTGTGTGCTTTTTTAAGCAAATACTTAAAAACTCAGTTCCAAGATTTAAACCAATTCTACAACTCTTTCATTCTGTCTTTATATATGACTGTGATTTGTCTCTTTCTTAAAAAGTTCCAAAGGAACATTCCAGGGCTTTAAACAATAAGTAGAAATTGCTTCTCAATATAAATTTTATATACCTACACATCAACAGTAAAATTATTACAAAAATCGCAAAAATCAAAATATTGACACACTAAAAGGATTACAGTATTAACAAATAAATGAAATAAACTAAATCATTATACAAAATACATAGTGATAGTAAAAAAGTTGATTGATGTATTTAAATATTTTAGCACAAGCTGATATTTGGTTGGATTACACGCTGCAGTACACAAGGCGAACTTTAACTACTGGCAAAACTTACCACTGGGATACCCCAACATGTACATTCCCCCAAAAAAGATTCAAATCTCAAGTGTTCTTGTTTAAAAACAAAACAACATCACAGTAGTGATACATAAGCTACTTGTAAATAATGCAGACTTTTTCCTCACAAAGGCGAAGGACTCTTTTTCTTATCCACCAAATTACCATGACAAATCCTGAATAATTTCACAATTTTTATTTCTATTTCTTTTGTTCTTGTTTTTTTACTTTCACATTTACAACTCCTTGTACCAAGTTTACTATCACAAGACCCCATTTACTTTTACAAGCACAAGAAACAACCCAATACTATCTACATTATCTTTTTATGTTTTTCATTTTCATAAATTCTAACACAACACACAATCTAGTTCTTTTATATCACATAACTGGTATCATTTAAAAAAAAAAAATAATATTTTTTTTATTTGATACATTACAACATTTTTGCTAACAAATCAAAATCATTGACTTGTGATTGTCAATTAAGTTAAAAACAAGACTTAAAATAGCCAATTTGTCTGACTTAAAAAATCAGTTAAATCAGAAGTATAGTCAATTTTGAGAAAAGCACTGACTAAGAATAGACAATTAAGTCAAAAGTACTGACTTCAAGTAGCTGATTAAAGAAAAATTATTGACTTTGAAAAGCCGTTTAAGTAAAATGCCATTGACTCAGGAGAGGTGTTAACTAATATTAAGTCAAAAAAGCCAATTAAGTAATCTACGAAGTATTGACTTAGAATAGTCTATCTAAAATATCGACATGCCTAAAATTAGTTTACGTTAATTAAGGTGGAATCCCTTTTCTCTAGTTGCTGATAAAAGTCTTTCGCGTAGGATGCCTTCAGAAGAGTACTCCGGTAGTTTAAGGTAATGGACACATGTATTGACTGATGGGAAACTTTTATCGTCGCCGTCAACCTTCCTCACAACAGTGAGACGTGGGTGAAGATTTGCCAGGCCACCTGGTGGCAGTGAGGAACATCCGGTGGTGAACTGAAGGAACGCTTTACGCTCATCAGGAGTCAAGTCACATAGAACATTCACTAGACGTTGGAACGACAGACTGAAAGTAGATCATTGAGGAATATGGGTTATAACTAACTTATCTATTGATAATGATGTTCTTAGTTTGTCTTTCATTTATCACACAGACACAACCATTGCAATGTCCAGTGATTATGTGTAGAAGAAAAATCCAGACAAATGTGGAATCACAAGCTCAGATCAGTTTGAACACCTTTTCATGTGAAGTTATTGGTTTACAGCACAAATTACTATTAATTCAAAAATAAAAAATAATATTGTTTTGTAATGTAGTATTTATACAATAAGATGGCATACACATATGAATAAAGCAAACAATCATTTTAATGATATTAAAATTAGACTTAAAACAATATCTATTGACAGACATGCATAAAGGCTACATGGTTTCTACTCTATTTTACCATAAGTTCAAGGAAAGGACAACAGAATCATTGACTTCTATTAAAGTGTTTAAAGATTCCAGTGGAAACATGCTAGTAAGTTGACGCTTTCGGACTCTCACCTCTCTTTAGTGTATCCAAGTTTGGGTTCAGTGTAGTTCATGATGTCCTCCCGTGTCCAGTTGGGGGCCTGCTCGCCACACAGAATTGTAGCCAACTCTGTTGGGGAGAATGAGTGAAGCTTCTCCATTGGGAACACCAGGTCAAAACCAGCTGTGGGGGAAAAGTATGTCAAAGATGATAATGATGCAATGTATATCATGTTAGCGAGAACAAGTGAAGCTTCTGCACCAAATACACCTGGCCAAAACCCAGCTTAAACAGCATAAAAGTTAGCACTGAAATTATGTGCAATATTACAGTAATTCACCTCTTTGGGGAGAACACCAGGTCAAACCCCAAACAGACCCAGATATGACAAGGTAGGGGTCAGAAAACCCTACTGTGACTGATCAAGCTCATTAAATCTTAAGGCGACAAAACAGATGTTAGAAAACCCCGCTGTGATGGGGCAAGGTCATAAAACCTTAAGATGACAGGGCAGAGGTTAAAAAACCCTGTGACAGGACAGGGACCATAAAACCCAGCAGTGAAAGTGTCAGGAAAACCTGCTGTGATAGGGCAAAGGTCAGAAAACATAGGTGACTAAGCAGGGGTCAGAAATTCCAGGTAAAGTGTCAGAAAACCAAGAGGTGACTGAGCAGGGGTCAGAAATCCCAGAAATGACAGGACAAGTGTCAGAAAACCCAAAGGTAACAGTTCAAAGGTAAAAAAACCCAGATGTGATGAGGCAGGGGTCAGTAAACCTAGAGATGACAGACCAAAGGTAAAAAATCAACAGATAAGACAGGGCAGGAAAAATGTGGCCAACTAGTATGAACATACTATACACATAATAATAAAACATAATATATAATAAATATAATAAAATATCATATATCATGAAGTAATATGAAAACTATGTTAACCTCGACCTAAATACACATTTCTGCAATATGAAATACTGTGAAAACTGAAATTTAAAATGAATAAAAATGTGAATTAAGCATGCCCTGAAATAAAACTGCATCACAGTACCTTTGAAAGCATCCATCTGTCGTCTTATTCCAGAATTGAGACAAAGGTCATACACAAGGTCAGTGTACTCTTCAACATTCTGTAACGTCACCTCCTGTTTAACGGAAATAATTAAGAAAATATTTCATGTTAAAAATCAATTAACATTCATTTATAAGCAATTTGTATCATTGTGTAACACAGATAAAATCAAATCATGAAACTGGGAAAATTTACTAGTTATTAACTATGGAAAGGAAAAAAATCCACACATTGCACAAATAATATGTAAGTGTTGTAACTTGTAAAACACAATGTTTATTATAAAACATAGCTATTTGAAGGCTTGAACATCTGTTAGTTCTTACTTACAGTTATTTGTCAATTTCATTCTTCCTTATAAGTGGTAATATTAAAATCATATGCAGAAATTACTGATTAAAGTGACTGTATTTGATAAGTATTAAATATAAATATTATTTAATTATCAAGTCATTATAAAATACTTCTGTTTACCTCATCTTCGCCATCTTGCTTCAAGTCAATGGCAGTGAAGCCATACACCTTGGACGATGGATTGAACTGGAACGTCAAACTGCAACATAACACCATTAGATATTTAATAATAATTTGCTCACTATAATAAGTTTGCTTGTGTTATGCCTATTAAAACTAAGTTAAAACTGTAACCTGGTGTTACCACAACTCAACATTTTAAGCATATTTGCCATTGGAGTTTCTGAAACTAACCTACACTATAATGATAAACTATTTCCGTAACAACCTCTGGCTTTTAACATTTAAACAGAAGATATCTTTAAACTAGTGAAACATCAAATCAGAGTTTTAAAAAACATACTGCTACCAAATTTAAAAGAATATCAAATTTTGGTAACATGACTTTATTATATTTTTATACCTTATAGGACCTAAATGATCTGGATCTACACATTTTGCCTAAGCCTGATCAATTAAGAGTTGAAAGACTGTGATTTGTCCTTACTTTGGTAATCAATTTTCTGTAACCCATTGAAACACAAAATACAAACTTAACAAAGTACAGTTAAAGTTTAACTTAAGTGAGAATAAAAACTTTTATTTACCCAAGTAATTTTTGTGCAATCTCAAAAATCAAAATAAAGTGATCAATGTAAGCACTAGCCTAAAGAGTTTTTGCTATCTTGTCAGTTAATTCCTGTTAAATAAAGTTAAAATAAGTTAAGATTGCTGGTTTACATAAGAATATATACTGTAGCTCCTGTTTACTACCGTACATTATAGTGCAAACTGCATTATTATACAACAGCAGCTGGATGGCTCCCAAATTAAATTACTCCATTTACACTAAAATGCAACATAAATCACAGTAAAATCTGGAGTTTCTAATGGATTCAAGAGTGGATATATGGGGGATTTTCTTTTGCTTGGCATCAGCAGTCCTTTGAATAAAAGGAATGGTAACTCAAGACAGTTCTCACTTACTACTCTTAAACAAACAAGATGTGGGTGGAGTTATGTTGCACAATGCAAGCCCAGGTTATTCTTTTGGTAAATAGGGAGAAACCTGGCCAAAATCACAGCAGCAAATAATGTGAAGACTTACTTATACAGTCTTTTATTCATTGTTAAGAACATATGCACATTATTGCAAGAACTCTCTCTACCTCTCCTCTCCCTCTCTTTCTAATATACATATGCAGAGTGCATGCTTGGACCCTGGCAACCACATTTTAATGGAGCTCCAATGTATAAAGGCTTGTGCTGCAAAACTCTGTACACTGAAACTAATAACATACCCTAGATCCTCCAGGAAGACCCCTGCAGAGGGTATAGCAGGGTTGGGGACAGCCAGCTCCTGTAGTTGAATATTCTTCTGATCCTCAGACATCTGTTTGTCTTTGAGAATCCTCTGCTTCTTGGCCGCCAGCTCTCGCAGCTGCTTCATGAAGTTGGCTCGGTGGGGGTCTATAACTTCCAAGTCCTCTTCTGACAGTATACCAGAATACCTAAGGGACAGATGTTATTACAAACAGTATAGCAAGATGTGTATGTACAATATTTTATGAGATATCAATTCTTTGGATTATATATCTAATTGCTATAGCAACTGCTTCATAAAGTAAGCCGGGTCGAGTCAATTGTTTCCAAATCCTTTTCTGACACACAGGATGAAGGATGTTTTGTTTTCATAAGCAAATCATAAATTGTTGTAAATTTAGCTTTTGTTTGTCAAAGAAGTTTGTTCTATTCAAAATACAAGTCAAAAAGACTAAATATGGTCAGAATTGTGACCTCTAGATACTGGTAGACCAGACCTCATGATGAATATCTGGGTAGAACTTTGGACACCCTTTGTTCACAACTTTTCCAACTGACAGCAATCGGAACACATCCAAATGTCTAACCATTAGCCCACTTGCACTTCCATCAATTATTTCATTCCTAACCTGCTGACGAAAATATATAACAGTTTATGGCACAGATATACAATATACAAATATGGCACAGAGACACACAGACTCTCACACACTTACCATGGTGGATTAACTGGTGCCCGAGTTTTTGGTGGGTCTAGAATCAGCTCTTTATCGATATCATCAGCCAGGAAAATCTCGCTGCCTTCGCTTGTGATTGACTCAGTCATGTTGCTGGTGGCCTTGTGAAGAGACTGGCTGTACTGCTGTGTGATCTGGTGACCAACCTCTCCCATACACATCAGCTTCAAGAAGGGGCGGGACAATGGGATGTCAATCAACCGGCTGTCCTGGATACACTTTGCTAGCAACGTCCCAAAGAATTGAAAGAGTGTCTCAATGCGGTCGAGGTCAGAGGAATCCTGGGGCCATGGGGCTGGGAATAGCCCACCTTGACGTTGGATGTAGTAGCCTGGGGGTTTAATACCATGGCCGATATCAACCTGAAACATAGTATACCACAAATGTGTAACGAGTTTGTTTATAGAGTTAGATAACAAGTGTGTAAGAATTTGTTTATATTTTTTGACAACAAATGTTTTTTGATTTGTTGATTTTGTTGGTGCTAATTTAGGACTTTTAAAGCAACATGTTAGTCAATACAGGTATAATTTCTGTACCTCTCTCTCCAAGTCATCATGGATATCATCATCACACAGCCACATACAAATATTCTTCTTCTGCAGCTCTGCTGCAACAAGGGCATAGAACTCTAATGTCGGACCCAACCCAGTACCTTCCTCTCCGTCAAACTCAATCTCCAGTACAGACTTGCGGTGAGCATGGTACTTCAACATCTGTAGATAAAATAAATGAATCAAATTACTTAGTGTTGATAATGTTAACCATAATGTTAATAATAGTGTTCTGTGCTAATTTGCAGACTATTTTTATGACATTGTTAAATATGACATAATATGTTAAGGCAGACAAAATAACACTTCTACTTAACTCTGAAACACTTTACCCTCCAGGACCAGTGACAGTTTGTCTATATTTCAATTAGGTGGAATACATGGGCATTCAGTGTGAGGCAAGATATAAAAAAAAAACAACAACATATTTTAGCAGCTGATGAGTTATTTTAAACATGCCCATTACATACAGATTAAAAAAGGCTCCAAAGACAGCCAGTGTCCATTATGTATGTAACACTGAAGTCAAGGAATGTGCGCACACGTGTAGGGTTCAGTCAACCATTACATTGCTGTAAGACTACACTTCTGCCATGTATTGTATAACAAACAATTGTGTATATACAAATGGAGGAATATATTTACTTGTATGGCCCAGTCCAGGAGTTTATCTCCACGAGGTATTTTGACACGCTCATGTTTAAGTCGCCCCACTCGGTATTCCCCACCCTCCTCTCGACGGGGTGCTGGCCCTCTGTGTCTCTCCAGATGGGCATCACGTTTACTCTGCAGCCAAACTATGGCCCTGTTATAAAGATTTGTTTTTATTATTATCATTATAATCATCATCCACAGTCATTATCAGTTTCATGGTCATGATTATCATCATGATTATTATCATCATTATAGTCATAATCATTTTTATTGCCATGTGTACCATATATAATCCTCCTCATCATCATAATCATTATTGGCAGCATCATCAGCATTATTTCTGTAAATCATTTCCATCTGCTACATAATTATCACAGCCTAGCAGTCTAGTTTTGAAGAAAAAAGTCCCCTTGTGTTCTCTCTTTCTGCAGAAAAAGATGCTTTTTAATATTTCCTGCATATAATTTACACAATATTAATACTATTACAACTGGATACAAACCTTGATGTGCCAAATGCAGTACAGGTGAAGTAGAGTTGTCTGGTTTCAAAGGGGAACAACATGGGACACCATTTGGTCATAGATTCACACCAACTAGGCAGGGCATTACTGGCCAATACCAGAGGATCCTGGGTTAAGGAATAGAAAGTAATCTAACATTAGTCAGTCTTCTAAGACCAAAAACAAACATTTAGTATCCTGTTTGATGCTCACACCAGAATCTTCGACACCCACAGAAAGCTTTGTTTGCTGTTGTCACATAGAACCATTGTATTTATGGTCATATTGGCAACATCTAGCTAACTATTGGCGAAGGAAGACCCCAGACTTAAGTCTGCGTAGAACCACCAGCACACGGCAAGTTAGCTGGAAAACCTCCCCACATGTCTTGTCTCACCCTGACTAGGACTCAAACATGTGCAGTGTGGGGACGAGAAGGTACAAGCTAGCAATTCAAAACGATAGGCAATGTGTGTTCCATCAAAACAAGCATTAGACATTTAACAATGTTAATTAACTAACATACATATTTCTTAGAAATTGACATTGTTTCTTGTCCTTTTTCAAGCGTTCTGAGTTTGGTGGTCCTCATTTGCATCTCTCTGTTTCATCCAATAATATGCATCAGCTTTTGGTCAGAAGGGGGCAAGTCAGATCATCTATTGTCAAGGTTTGCCAGGAACTTTTTGGTAAAATGTGTTTTGGTAAATGCGATATATTATTGATGGATAGAATGCTGTATATGTACATTTGATATGTTCCACAATTTATCACTGTATATGATGATTTAAACTTTAATAACTTTACACCTTTTATCACTGTTTTTATTTTTCACTAATCATGGAGAATAAACGTATTATGGGATTTGTATTGTTTTTTTCCATATTAGCACTAAATGATTCTATAGGCTAGCTCGCAACCTTGGACTATGAATAGGGATTATATTGTATTGCCATCTATGTGTGTTACAACCAATATTAAATTCTATGTTAACTGCTCAAAAGTATACACTTATGTAACAAGCAATATTAATAAAGACTAAATAAAGCAAACAGTGTAGATTCTGATCAGATAGCTCCCAACAATCCGATGGCTCCCAGCTGGATATCCACTATTTGTCTAAACCTGATCAACGTGTGGCTTGCAGCTGAGATACAAATATAAACAATGCATTTTCACAAAGGAACCCACCTTAGTTTGCTGTACAATCTTGTTGGTAGCTTTCTTGCTAACAAACTCTTCTACGCTTACATTCAGTGACAGATCCATGTTATCTGAAATTTTTGAGATTCCAATTCCAATTAATACAGTAACAAATGCCAATTTACATATTGTCATAAATGTTCTAGTGTTTTTTTTATATATATCAGAGCAACACAATTATAAAAACTTGAGTATACGAAGAGATTTTAATGCTGGAGGTAGTTCCCACACCAGGGAAATGTCTACGATGAACCGCCACAGGTCAGTTTGAAGACCTCACATCAATTTTTTCTCTCCCTAATTTCTTTTATATATATTTTTATTTATTTATTTTCATAGTTAACGTAAGATTTGCCATGTAAGTTCTGTGATATGCACATAGAAAAATATGCAAGCTGCTATACATTTTGTCCTATACACTTAGAATTACATGCAAACATACCAAACTTATTATTCCCTGCGGCAGTCTGATCCATCGCTAGAGCATACAATCTCTGCAACAGTTGGAGGACATGATCGACAGTACAGGCAGTGGGATCATTGTTGTGAGGTGTATCCCACTCACTCAAGATTTGATGAGAGTTGGTCATTTCTCGCAAAGCCAGGTCAGCCTTAGTTTCACCATCTCGCAACTCTCGATACATGATACTGAAAGTGAGATTTGGATTGTCAAAAATTGTAATGAAGTTATGGTAGTGGTTGCCCTGCATCTATGCTGCTTTTATCAAATATGTTTTACCATGTGTTAAAGTCACCACTTGGCCACACGTGTCAGAGTCACCTAATATTTAGCTTTTCAGAAAGGCTCCTTTGTTCAAGAGTAGTAGAAATGTTAGAGAAAATTAGTTTTTTCTCGATTTTTTTCGATTTTCCATCGTTTGGAGGTCAGCCAACCCCCACCCAATCACAATGATAAAAGAAACAGAAAAATGTCACCTTGCTTAATACTCAGACTGGGAAAGAAATTAATAAAACACTAAATGCAATTAGCGTGTGCATACTGTCATATTATAGATGCTTGATGCACATGGGTCCTATTGCTTTGCCACTGGTGGACAGGTATTAACTAACAATTCTAATCTGTATGACTCCACCTCTGTGTTCAGCCAATGTTGTGCAAAAAATCTTTTAATATCTTTCATAATTCTGAGGATAGTGCTTTTAAATTGCGTTGACAAATAACGTACGTGTAGGTTGGTTCCCAAATTCGTTTGAGTCTCTCCTGTCGCTGACTGCTGGATCCAATCACAAGCAACTGCTGGATGAACTTGAAGATACAGGCATTGCCCTCACTGAGGCACACACTCTCCTTGCTGATCTGTAATCATAACAGACAATACTTAACCCCTAATATGATACATTTGGTAATTACCGATAATCAATTCTTCAACTATATACGAAAATGTGGCTAGACATATTGCTAGAGACTCAGCAGCAAAAAATGCAGTCTGATCAGCTTCATGTGAAGGCTGGGAAATATCTGGATCTACACTATTTGCCCCTGCCTGATCAATATATCCTCACCAAGCTTGGCCCTGGCTCATCACTTTATCCTAACCAGGTTTAGTGTTAAAGGATGTGTTGTATTGCAAGAAATGTAACAAAACAGTTCAGACTACACCAGTAGTATTTAATTGTACAATAAAAATTTCTTGACCTGTTTATAAAAGAACAATGTGGTCTGTAATAATTATAATTTATTAATATAATGATTTAAAATATTATTACTTAGGATACAGCAAACCGTTTTGCAAGATATGTAAGAAAATACTGCATAGTACAATCCTTTTATGTTGACATAATATTAAACATACATCAGGCAAGGAGGCAGGAGGTTTGAGGAACAGAACCAGTCTCGGCTGATTTGAGTGATCATCTGCTGACTGGAGAGCTGCATTGTCATCTGTGCCTGAAAATATAACAAAAATCATAGATATTAATATACATGATAAACATTATGTATGTAGTCACAATACATTATAACATCAACAACCTGTAGCTAATATGAAAAAAGTTCTGTAATAAGACATGAATATTTACTCCTAACTGGTACAGGGCTCCCATGGCTGAGTGGTTAGTCAGTGACGTGTAAATCCTCAGCCCCTAACTGGGTGGGTTCAAGTTTCCGTCAGGGCAAGAACTTTTACGTGGGGAGGTTTTCCAGCTAACCTACGGTGCGCCTTAGTTCTACCCAGGTATGAATCTGGGGTCTTTCTCCACCAAAAATTTGCTGGACATCGCCAATATGACCATAATTATGATGGTGCGATGTAGTAAAACAACAACAATGACAACAATATACTACCTAGCATAAGATATCCTATTCCAATAAAAACATAAAACAGCTGATCAACAAGTTAGTAATTAGTATTACAAATATTTAATTAATCAAAGGATACATATGAATATTTAGATCCAGAAAAATACATTTTATGGCAAATAGGTTTAGTCCTATACAATTCTCACAGATAAAAAAACAACTAGGATAAAGAGTGATCCAAGAAAAATAGAATGGAAAAAAAGCAGAAACATTCTAAAGCTTTAAAAGAAAAAAATAATAACAGGTATATGTGCAGACTTGATATATATTTATCAAATAATATAGAGGCTAGTCAAATAAAAAATAAAAACCACCCACCAGGGGCTGGGATCTCAAAGTCCTGTGTCTGGTTGACGTTCGTGCGGCCTGGCCGGGGATCAAATGCAGGTATGAGAGCAGAGAATTGTCGCTTTAGCACGAACTCATCGTCCCATGTCTTCCTTCTCTCACCTCTTGTCTCCAGCTCATCCTCCTGCAATGTCATATCATCAGTTTTTCAACACTTTCAATGCTCAACGATGAAAGGATGAGAGTTAAAAATAACTGAAAAGCAATTAAATTGTCCAGTGATAAAAACTTTACAAATATACCAATACTGATACAAGGTATAGAAGGAAGAATGATTAGTCGGGAGAAGATTGCAGCATAAAAACCTTCATAATTTGCTGAGCACAAATGATTAAAAATTATACTCTGTAAAGAAAGACATGTCAAAATGTTAGAAAGTAATATCCAATATAAAAAGACTTTGACCTATTTTAGTAATTTGCATATTTGCTTGTTAGTTATTTACTATTAAAACGTTAAGCATATTATGCACTATGAAATCATGCACTTTAGCTCATATGAAAATCTTATAGAAATATAACATCAACATAACAACAACTCCTCAAATTCTTACATCCAGGACATCAACATAGACCTCATCATCCTCATTCTCATCCTCGTTTTCATCATCATCCTCATCATCAGGTTCAGGAAGGTCATCGTCGTCTTCAAGGTCAGCCAAGAGAGACCGCGGGCGACATGTCTCCAAAAACTCATTATCACTCTCACTGGATGTTGATGTCAAACTACGCGTCAAAGCCTAGCAGAGAAAATAAGGAAACAGAAGTTGAACATTTTGATCAAACCTAATGGGATCAACACCGAAAGGTTAAAAAAGATGAGTCAAACTAAATAGTGTCAAGAAAAATAGTGTCAGAACCAATCATGTCAAGACCGGTATGGTTAAAAATGATGAAGATAAGGGTTAAAGCCAAATTGATTAAGACCAAAAGATTTAAGACCAATAGGACTAAAACCAACAGCATTAAGACCAAAATATTTAAGACCTAAAGGGTAAATACTAGTAGGGATGACAAATATGGTCAAGATCAGTCCGTCAACAAATATGGTCAAGATAAAAGGACAAAGACCAGTTGGGTCATGACTTTTAAGACCAATACCAGTTGGGTAAATACCTGTAGAAAAATTAAACAATTAGGTCAAGACTAATGGTTGTTTCATTTAGCCACACTAACCCAAATATTACCATCATGATAACTTTCTGCTAATTTTGTTAAAACAGGAACCCGAGAAAATTAGAAGAACTCCTTACGAAACGTTTTGCCTACCTAGGCACTTAATCCACCCTGTGATGGGCTCAATATCTTTAAACCCAAATGCAAAATTTGCAATTGCTACCTGTCGATCCTATCTAGACAGTTGCCAGTGGGAGATGGATAATCTGGCTTTACACAATTTGCCTCAACATGATCAAATCACACATAACAAACTGAAGGTTACAGACACTTTAGCCAACAGACCTGACTGTGTGAGGTAACATTAGCCATCGTCTGGGTGGTGGTCAGGGTGTTGGACGTGTTGGTAATAGAGGTGGTCAGATTTGGAAAACTCTGAGCGGCACTCAATAATGTGTCTGAAATATTCATAAAAAACATTCAACAAACAGTATACATATATGTCTATATAAGTCTAGTAAACTTGTATGGTAAAAAAAGTAATAGTCTTCCTGACTAACATATTTGATGATCTAGTTAATTTTTTAGAAATCTTAACAAAGAAAGTGACACATCAAGCGAGTTTGATGAACATAAGCAACCAATTTTAGAACATCTTTGCCAATTTTTTTTATTTCACAAAGGTAAAAAATATAACATTATAAAGTAAGATTTGCAAGTGGTCTTGGACTCAAACCCAAGTAAAAGAAAATCATTTACAAAGAAAGGTTACTGGAACACTAACATATTATCTACCTATTCTACCAAACTATAAAATGTATGATAACCATAATTGACATTTTCACTTTTTCAATTAACTTGAAAGATAATTCTTCACATATTTTTTATTTTAATAGTTTTTGTTTAAGCCAAGGTCAAGTGCTATTAATTAATGTGACAAAACAAAAACTATGTGTTATTGTGTGTAGCAGTTACTCAACCTTTAACCATGTATATTACATTTGCTTACTTTGTGTTTTTGTTACATGGACCTAGGCACAACAGTAGTCATATTGGCATCATCCAGCTTATTATTGGTGGAGGAAGACCCCAGACATATGTCTGGGTAGAACTACTGGCACACTACAGGTCAGCTGGAAGACCTGCCATTAAAGTTTTCGTTACAGTTGTATTGACTGGATAATCATGATTTTGATAACAGATGTGACTGACAGTGTAGGAACCATCAATTTTTAATCAAGTTGAAGATCCCTAGAGATTTACCTGTCCAGTCACTAGGAGAGTTTGGTGGCAGTAGCCGAGCCAGACTGACAGCATTGTTGCTACGCAGCATGTTATTTCCAGCATTCCTGCGGGCCACTGCAGCAAATGTCTCAAGTAGGTGCACATGTTCCATGCTGGCTGGGAGATTGGGTACACTGACTGACATTGGGTTAGTAGGAGATGATCTATTTTTGTCCGATTTTGTTGACTCCAGCTGCGTCAGTTTGTCCTGACCTTTCAACTCTTCTGATTCTGAACGACCCATTGCACCTGCTGCGATAGAAGGTTTGAAGATTGTAAATCTAGAGAACTATCAATTAAAGTGATTGATCCCCCTAGTACCCTGCCATCTCGCAGTAATAAATAGTGAAATATCCCATAACCCTCAAGAAGATAGAGCCTCGACAAGTAAAAGGGCAGTAAATTTTTGCCTTTTAATTAAGAGTATGACATTTTAGCAAGCATCTTATTCTTGGGCTTAATGAAGTCAACATTTTTGTATCTTTTTTTAAAATCCACTGATCCCTTCTTAAGTAAGGCCCTGGCCAAATTTGAGATGGACAAAGTGTCTCCAATATAGGTATATCCGAACCTGCATTGGTGGAGGTATAATTATACAGTAAAAAATAAAAACATCTTAAAAAGGATCTGCATTTTGCACAATGCCATCATATTTTCTTAATCTGCCTTCTAATGACAAACATATTTTTCTGACATTTAAGTAAAGAATACTGTGACATCAACTGCCCTCCAGAGTGAACATTCCCCATTGAAAACCTTATAAATGGAGTAGATGCATTCTTACCTTTATCGTCCTCCTCCTCCTCTTCCACCATGGCTGTCCCTGCAAGAATTCTTGTTGCTGCTGCTGCAGATGATGATGATGTTGCTGAAGTTACTGACCGGTCCCCTGCCTCATCAACAGTATGCACAAAGATAGCCGGTTCATGTACATTGTTGTCGAAATCCACCTTAAACTTTGGTGGGATCAACATATGGACACTAGCGTCACCAGTAGCTAGGTTTCGCATGCCCTCTGCAAGGTTCTCGGCCACCTGTAATAATTTTATAAATTAACATCACATTACAACAATAAAAACAAAACCAAGGCGAAGCAAAATATGCCCGACAATGGGGCAATTTGAAACAAACTGCTGTGCACTCTTGTGCAATGCAGTATGGCAAAGTTTTGGATGGCACTCTGGGTTACTGCAAGAAAAACTGTATTAAAATAGAATAACATAAAAAAATCTTTAATCTTCCAAACTGCTGAGCACACTTGTGCAATGCACTATGGCATGATTGTGGACTGCAATCTGGATAATTGAAAGAAAGAAATCAAAGAGGAATACCATCAAATATACAAATATTAACATGAGAGTAACAGCATTTGTGTAGTAAGGGTCATTACTCAAAAATAGGAAGAGGAGAGTGACAGTTCTTGTGCACTGCGCTCTGTTTCAATAACATCTATCCACCTTTGAAGTTTCATGTCATTAGCTTTGATAATGTAGGAGTATGGTCCAGACAAACATAAAGTATGAAAATTAGACAAAGAGGAATAACTCCAAAATCATGAAGTGCAGAGTCATGGTTCTTGTGCACTGCACTCCATCTAAATGAGATCTATCCACCTAGGAAGTTTTCAGTCGATAGTTTTGATAGTATAGGAGTTATGCTCGGGACAAGAAAATTAAATAAAGGGGCATAACTCCACAATCATGACGTACAGAGTTACGGTTCCTGTGCACTACACTCTGTCTCAATAAGACCTATCTATGTATCAAGTTAAAAGTTCATAGCTTTGATAATGTAGGAGTTATGCTCCGGACATGAAAATTAAGCAAAGGACAATAACTCCAACATCATGACATGCAGAGTGATGGTTCTTGTGCACTGCACTTCGTCTCAATGAGATCTATCCATCTATGAAGTTTCAAGTATATAGCTTTGATAGAGTTGGAGTTATGCTCCGGACAAACATCTCGATGCCGTCTGCACACTAAAATGCCATGTTTAAATCCAGTTAGGACAAAGATTTGCATTTGAGTGGGCAGTCCTGCAGTTTAACTTAAATTCTACCAAATTCCTATGGAATTTTCCTTAAAAAAAAAAGTTGTTGTTTTTTTAAGAAAAGATTTAAAACTTACAGATTTGACAGTGGATGTGAGATTATCAGCAGAGGCAGCCTGTTCCGTGGCAGCCACTGAGGGCTTCGTATCATTGACCTCATTCAGACTGGGAGTTGAACTGCTCTTCCTACTGGTGAGGACGCTTGTCTGTGGACAACAGGCAAAGCCATTAATATAAAGAAGATATCCATTCAGTACTGATGACACTTTAAACAAAGTTTATAAATAAAGTTAAGTTTCTTCTTTTTATTTGTTTTATACCATTTCACAGTTAATAAAAACAACAGCATACCACCAGCATGAATTTATTTTAATTAAAACTAAAAAAAAGTTTCATCTTGCCAGTTACTACATCAAGGTTCAGGTTTTGAACAATATGTTTTGACCCATCTGTCAAGACTCCTGCCTATGTCCGTTTGCTTAGTAATCATTATATCAATTATTTTTAAGCTATGTGGAGACCATTAACCATGAACACTTGAAACCACACTCAGTAATATTATACTAACACTGAGCTATCTTTATAAGCAGATGGTAAGCAAAACAGCAATTATTTTTACAATCTTGGAATGTCTCAGCCAATGTCTTTTTGATCTCACCATTTACTTTTCTACCTGAAGTTGATGCTCAATATACTGCCCCACCAGGGTCACTTTAGTTTATTGGGTAAAACATCCCATCAACAGTATTTCAGTTATCTGGAGACAGTGTCCACTTGAAGCAAATATAGTGCTGCCTTCATTGTGTATAGCATGCCGTGAACACCTGGCATGATACCACACCCAGTCAAATTATCCTGACACCAGGCCAACCGGTCTTGGAACTACCCTTATATTTGCTTAAGCATTAGCAACGGAGCTATACCACAACCATTTTAATGACTTTGGTATGTTGTGGCCCAGGATCGAACTGAGGGCCTCCCGTACCTGGAGTCAGCGCCTTACCAACTGTGCTACCAGGTTCAGGCCGCTTTAGTACTCAGTCATTTGTACTTCAAAAGATTTCTAATTGGAAAATATATATTACCTGTGTCTTATCCGAGGATGAAGCGGTGACTTTGACCTTTGCTCCGGCAAGGATGGCCTGTTCAACCTTGGTCAGAGGTTTAAGTCTCTCGGGGTCATGGGAGGAGGCCAACTGTAGGTCATATTTGCCCTCGGCCCCCATCCTGTACGAGTTGGAGCCACCAGAGTCCCAGGTGACATCAATCCAACCTGGGAAACAAAAAATATAAATGTATGTTCAATCTTCTACACACATTTTGCACATGCTTTAATTTTGTTTTTACAAGGTCTTAACAGAGTAATTTGTGAAAGGTGAAAGTTCAATATTTTAACCAATCAGCTTGAGCTTTATCAGTGATAAATCCATATGTTCCCTTTCTAGTTCATCATAAATGAGGCTTTTCTACTTCAAATAACTCCTCAGCTCTGAAATCAATTTTTCATGGCCTTTACACTATATCATTGGTAGTCACCAGTTCTCCCCTCGACATGGTGACCTTCCCTGGTTAGTGGCGCTGCAACAATCTCTCACCCATCGGCATTCCCTTAATCTTTGTAAACCCCACATATTTAACCCTTCCTTTACCATTACACTGGTACTCCCAATATTGCAGTTCCCTGGACACTGTTCCCCTGACCCATGGTTATCTGTCTCATCCCTTACCTTTAAGCCTGTCATTAAAAAGGTTCAAGTCCTAACAAGGATAAACTAATTTCTAGTACGGTGTTCTAGCAAACTTTAATGGTGCAGGTGCTTCTACTCATCTGTCCGTTCCTCCTCAACACTCAGCCCACACCTAACCAATAATAGCTAAGTGCTGCTTAGATAACCATAACTGTGTTGCTGCAATTTACAGGCAAAACACTTTTATCATTGTTTACTTGCATTCAACATCTCTACAAATGCACTGACACTCACCATTATGCAGTTCCCCTGACACTGTCCCCTCGCCTGGTGGGTTGCCATCCTGGTCCCGCCACTTCCAGTCCATACCACGTGTTACTCTCGCACCTGGGCACATCTGCTTCAACACGTGGGTGCGAATGTACCGACGCTGGCGTCTCAGCACAGCCTCAGCCTCTTTTGCTGCTTTACCTGCCAATGTAAATTGAATTGAAAAACTGATTGGTACTGATTTGTAACCTTTGGCATTCCTTTGACAATTTATAACATGCCTCCAGAAAACAAAGATATGCTGATAATCCATATGACACTCAAAATCTTTATAATTTCTGCAGAAATCAAAGTAAATTTGATGCACTATACAGGAAGACTTTTACAGACAAACAAAACATACCAAGGTCATCACAGACACCTGTCACTGTGCCATAGATCTCGAAACCTGACAGGGACAGGTAGTGGGTCTGACCACTGGCATTCTTGCCATTCTGTTGTAGACGGATATGTCTCCAACCCTGGACTTCATCTTTAGGGGGATCCAGTTGCCACGAAGCTGTCGACCTAGAGGCATTACAATAATTTGAGATTAAGGAAGGGATACAAATCATTTATTTAATTTTTAATTGGATCAAGCTGCCATGCGGCCATTGGTCTAGAATCAATACAATGGCTGAAGATTATGCAAGAGGATACAAATCATTTATTTAACAAGCCCATTATTTTTACCTCATACATTTTAAACATCCCTTCATTTCTTAACATTAATTAAAAATGCTTTGAATTATTTGTCCATAAAATCCATGAACATATAGTTTTGCTTAAACTGAAAAAATTGCAGTATACAGTTAACAATGAAGAGAATTCCACCTTCACAACCCTCCTACCACAACTTCTCAAAGGATCAAAAATGTAGATAAAAATAAATAAATAAAATAAACCAAATTGAAAAAAATAATCTGACAACAGTACCTGCACTAATAATGTTTCGACTGATAAATTTAATCATCCCATAATAACTGAAAAATACATTATTATATGAGTTAAAAATCCAGAAGTATGTGTCATTGTTATACCCAGGTTCCTTGAGCTTGCTGTCATCCTTGTGATTGTAGAGGGTTGTCCACACCTGGCCATCCTTGGACACTTGGAGCTGCCAGTTCCTTAATGCTGACCTGATAACACAACAAAACAAAGGAATAAATGCATTTGGTTCTTTTGTCTGTTAAGCACAAATTGAGACATATGAAAATAGTGGAAATCTAGAAAAGTGATATTGAAGTGGGTTTGTATAATGCTCTTATTGTGCAGAAATAATAGAAAAATCACTTGTGTGTTAAGTGATATGTTATCGCAGTGGTATTTATTTTTTAGAAGCAGTAAATGTGTTTACTTAAAGAAATATAATCCCTTGTACATTAGCTACACTAGTCTATACTGTGTATAGTAGTAAAGATGGAATAAGATCTCATAGACTGCATATATTATGACAGAATAGATTTAAGTTTTATAATTTTGGTAAAGATAGGCAGTAAAACGGCTCCTGAACATAAAGCAATAAAGACACCTACCTCCCATATCCTCGAGCATGTCTCAGAGTGTATGCACTAGGGACTATCCATACACCAAGGTCTATGGCAAACCAGGCTTTTCTGGAGGAGCAAAATAAAACACTATGGCTATACTGAAGTACATGAGATGTATGAAGATGACATGATACAAGAATGTCTTCTAAAAGATTTTTTTCAAGTTACAGTGTTAAAACTATGCAATTGTAATCTGCCTCCAAAATTTGTCTTGAAGATCATCACCCCTCCATCAGGTTTGATGTCTTTAGAGGTGTTATTCATTTGAAGATTTTGTGCTGCCTTTACCTTGATAGCATTTTGTAAACACCTGTCATGATTTGACAGCCACCACTACCAAAGTTTCCACAGGGCCAAACATAAAACACATACCAGGATTAAATCAAAGGCCTTCTGTAACTTGGGATTCTACCTACAAAATCCCTACAGTGCTACTAAGTAGCTTAATTATTAGCTATTTGCTATTTCAAGAACAGGTAACAAATTGTATTGACAAACACTAAGCAGCAAATAGTGCAGACCCTGATTATAAAACTCCCACTGAAAGCTGGCTTATCGGGATCTACACTATTTGCTTAAGACTAATCAATTCCCACTAAGCATGCTTAACACTAAAATAGCAGGTACTTACTTATCATCATTGGTATGACAGTTGAGGGCTGCGTTCTCCCGACTCAGAACATCCTCCAGTTTACCGTAGGGCAGGTTTCTTCCCTCAGAAGATGTCACAACAACTAGATTGTACTGGGCAGGGTTTATCCACTCTGCGGCGGTTCTGTAAACAGACAATCAATACAATGGAAGGATGCATGTAGTAAGATAAATTGAAGAAAAATTAGAGACATCTTACAGAGCCTCAAATTAGTGAATATACAGCTCCTGCTAACTTCTTACTTCTTCTCCAACCCGTATATAATGTTACTTGTTAAAACTGTCTAAATGTGACAATTCTAATGAGTACCCACACTATAGCATTTAGTTAGCAATTTAGGGATGTAAGAAAAAATCCAAAATCAGATTTGCTCCTTAATTAGAGCGCTAATTGTGATATATTATACATGATTTTACTTATATCTCAGTTTTGTAAGGATATCACAATGCCTAGATTGTCACAGGCTGAGTTCAACACCTGTATGTCACACTGATATATAGTTGCTGTATAATGCAGCTTTTATGTAGTTATAATGCAGTTGCTATGTTGTTGCAAACTTTTTGTCATGGAAACGCATTAAGATGTTTTTTAATGAGTAAAGCAAGTGCCAGATGATGATGATATAAGGTAAATTCCACATTTTCAAATGTAAAAAGTTTCAAAGTCATGAAAAAACTGATCCCTTGTCTTGAATACTCACTTGCCATTGGTACCAATCCAGTAGACAAGTCCATTCTCATCAAAGTCCTGCTGATGTTTAAATGTTATCGTGTGACCATCCTTTAATCTCTTCACAAAGTGGAACGTCCCACGATCATAATCATACCATTGTTTAGCAACCTAATGATCAGAAATTAAGTGTGTTTGTTATATCTGTACAGGCATATAAACAAATATAAAACATAACCTCTACTTCATCACTTTAAACTCATCAGTGTAAAGCACTAGATTTTCTAATAAACATTTTTTTTCTTTTAAGAACATTTGTCTCAAACAGAAACATAGTTATAATTGTGATTGTATTTTGAAAATACCACATTACTATTGTAAAGTCATATTTCTTAATTTTTGGAAAAGGTTATTGTGCATTTATACTGAAACACTACTTTTCAATATCATAACTATTGTAGTCACTGTAGGTGCACTTATGTACCATTTTCAAAAGATATTTTTCAAGTGACGACACAGTTGTGAGTGGCTCCATCTTCAGGTTGCGTCCTGTCCTATCAATCAGACTGCATTCCCCAGGAGCTCTCTCTAATTGGAACCGGATCTTGCGAGTAAAGATCTGTAATCATGGAAAACGATTCATGAATATCAAAATGGATGCTTTATTTAAATTTAAAGAAGATATTGATTTTGATCAGAATATAAAAACATGAATGGGTATACATTAGAGTGGTCTCAAAGCAGGAACATACTATTAAGACCAGCTAGCAATAAAGAACAACTATTTTTTCAGACAGATTACTTTTGGACCTAGAGGCAAACACTAGCTTATTTAGCTGCAAAATGTAAATAATACTACAACAATACAGAGAAAATGGAAGATTAAACACTACAATTCAATGCTTATTCATAGGACAGAGGAAAGCATATGATGTCTGCAGCTTACATGGATGTTTACATTTTCTCATCAATTTATTCAACTAATACGATTTGTGTTTGAAATACATTGCAGTGACCTAATCATGGTAGTATTGGAGACATCCAGCTGTCTTGGTAAAAGAAAACCAAAAAAATGTCTGGGTAGAATCACTGCTGCATCACAGCTGGCAATCCTTTTCAAATACAAACAAACCTAGAACCTAACCCACATAGTGAGAGGCTGAGCACAAAGAGTACCTACAAGTCGGTGACTACCATTCTACCACATGACCCCACCTCCACTACCACCTGCCAGTTTAATCTTAGCAGAAATGGTCATGCACTTAAGTGGATTCAACAAATATTACAGTAAAATAATGTGTATTAAGTAGTCCTAGAAACTGCATACCAGCAACATGATAAAATAACATACAGTGAGAGTGAAATTGTGATGCTTACAATTTAACCAATTATTTATCAAAAAATAACAAAAAAACAAAAATAATGTGTATGAATGAGAGTTCAATACCCGTGAGGGATACATGACCTGCAGTCCATATCCAGAGCCATTCAAATCATAGCTGAATACTGGCAGTTTCTCCAATGACTCAAACACAGAGATCAGCTTTCGAACCAGAGCCACAGCTGGTGACTGAGATCTGGAATATATGTAACATTCAGTTTGATGATAAAGCATTTTTTTAAATACACAGGAACACAATTATGGCCATAATAAAGACATACCATAAAGCTTTCACTGGTAAAACTAAAGAAGAACCCAAATAACTGTCTGGGTAGAACTGCCAACAAACTGTTAGCTGGAAGGCATCCCCACATAAAGGCTTGGTCTCTGTTATGACCTAAACCCAACTAGTAGATAATCATACAAACAGGATAATAAGATAAAAGCTTTTCCTTTTACCTGATTGTGTTGTCTAAGGTTTTATATCTCATCAAGAGTATTTCATGCATCTGTCAATTCCCATTAAGGATTGTCTTTACTTGATACAGGCTGCCCAGCACTTCTTGACAAAAAATTAGGGCTAATTTTAGGGCTAAAATATAAAAAAATTAGGGAAAATTTAGGGCTAAAGTTAGGAACTTAGTAACAAAAATAGGGAATATAAAGGTATTAAATGGACTTACTTTGCTCATTTGGCAAATCAGAAACTAACATACAGTATTTTACTAACATGAAAAATGTTTTCCAGGGCTTCAGTGTCCCAGCAGCTGTTGGCTGTGACCAATTGAATATACTGATGGAATAATAATACTTAACTGAAAAGAACACATTAATAACAATGTGTGGATTTGGGTACTAGCTATACACTTGTCAGAGTCAATGAATGTCCAGGACAATACTTATGGCCTCCTCATCTCCCCTTCTAGCCATCACATTTCCTCACCTTAACATATTTTTTCTTGATTTATTTCAAATATTAATAATTTTACAATTTACATTGCAGAAAAAACTGCTGTAGAAGGTACACATCTGCAAATACACAAGTGTATAGCTAGTAACCACAAGAAACATTTATACAATCACTATATAGTCTCAAAAAATCATAACCTGTTGGTATTAAGTCATTAACTTAGTGTGGTCATATTCAAAATAAAACATTTCTCATGAAACATAACAATCACTAAATTTTCCTACAAGTCAAGTAGAAGCATACAGAAATTACCCTACTGATCTCTTGTAATCAATAGTAAGCTTTAAGAACCAATCAACTGATAGATCATCAAATATATCATTTTGAAATCTTTAATTATAAGCAATATTATACATGTCTTCCAAGCTGGCGAGGAAATAAAAACACATAGTGTTCATTCTTAAATTGCAGTGTGATGTTGCATCGTAAAGTGTACCTATACATGGTTTATGTTCATTTCTTCTTATCAGATTTAGCTGGAGCACTTATCCCTTTAGACAAGTCTTCAACAAGTCTCTTCTGCTTTGCAGCAAGCTCCTCTATGCTCTTTCTGTTTTTCTTCATTTGCTCTCTTGTCTCCTTCATTTTCTTACTAGCCACATCAATAAGACCTTGTGCAATTCCAGCTTTTTCAAAGTCTTTTTTCTTGATTGCCTTTTTCAGTCTTTCATTGGCTTCACCAAACAGTTTTTCTGCAGATTGTAAATCTTGTCCTAGCTGCTTGTCCAGCTCAATCAGGGCTTTTTCTTTTTCCTTCAAGGACAATTTCCTTCCTTCTAATTCTTTCCTAGATTTTTCTAACCTTTTTTGTTCTGCTTCTGACTCAAGTCTAGCCTTCTTTGCCTGTTGCCTCTCAATCTCCTCTTCTTCAATTCTCCTTTTGTACAAGGTGTGAGCCTTTCTTCCAGCTTCAAGCAATCCCTTTGTAATGTTCATATATGCAAAACTTTGACAACATCCTTTACCATTCTAAGGCCATTAATAGAGGAATCAGAAAGTAGTGTTCTTTCTTTGCTTTTCCAAGTCACTTCTCTGACTTTCAGATGACTCAATATTAAATTCCTTCAACTTTTTCCCAGTCTTCAGTTCATCAACTACTGTTCCCTTCAAGAATCTGAGCATGAAAGATTGTTGAAGATTCATCATTTCTGAGTGAAGGATGTGAACTAATGGATCCTCTCTCTGGAACAACCTAAGAAACCTATCATACAGAGTCGACAGACTCAGCAAGAAGTTGATCTGAATCAGAGTAGTAGGAGACTTGAGCATACGACAGACCCTGTTGTACCTTATGTTACTTTCTAGCATCTTCAAAGTTCTAGAAGCTGCAACAGTCTTGGGCAGTGTGGTAAGGAAGTATTGCACAAGAGGCTCCCAGTTCTTTACAACACGCTCCAATGCAGGAAGCAGTGACAGCCACCTTGATTCAACGTGCTGAATGAACAATTCCTCGTCAAAGCCAAGGGATGCGTCCACCTCCAAGAAATCTTCTCTCTTGCATGGGGAATGCTTGAAGAAGTAGAAGTTATCAATGGCCAGTTCTTCTGCTTCCTGTCCATACACTTTCAGGCCTTCTCTGAAGAAGTTGTGAACAACATGCATGTTGCAAGGAATGAATGGCAACAGCCCAGGCAACCCCTTCGACTGCACATGTTCATTCACTTTATTCATATGGTCTTGTTCACATTTGGACCATCAGAGCCTAAATTTAACAGTTTATCCAGAGGCAACTGATATCCTGTTTCCTGCAATGTTTCTAAAATACTATTTGCAACATCCTCCCCTGTTGCATGTCCAAACATAGCTGCTTTCAAGAAATGTACAACAACCTGTCCTTTATCTTCCGACCAGTACCTCACAAGAATATCACACTGTTGCCTTATTTGAGAGTTGGCTGTTTTATCATATTGAATGACATATCCTTGCGAGGTCGAGACTTTACTACAGAGGTCACTTCTAAAATATGGCCCCAATCCATCTGATATGAGGTAAGAAACTTTACTTTTACTCATGGTGAAGTTTTGCAACCACATTACCAGGGAACATCTTCTTGAACAAAGAAGGTAAATCATCACATGACCAGTATGAGTAATTGCTATGGGACACTTTCATACCCCATAACAGTTCAGACTGGGTGACAAGATCCTTGGTACATTTCTCAAGACAGGCTACTGTTGCTGTACTCGACTTTGGTTTCGTTGTGGATGGACCAGGAAAGTCCTCCAGAGAGCTGCAGGAGGCAGTAGCACTGCTAGAAGCAGTAGCAGTAGCTGTCTGAGATACTTTGAAATGAAGTTGAGTAGATGAAAATCTGGCTTTTACTAATGATTGGTGCTTCGCTCCTCCAGAATGAGCCAGAACTTGCTTAAACCCTGAGTTGTCCACACTGAATGATTTTTTACATAAAGTACAGAAGCCCTTTGTTTCACACTCATCTGCTTTGCACCACTTTCCAATGACATATCCTTGTGTATCTTCTTTCTTCAACCAGATAATCTTCATTGGGAAAATGGCTCAGAAGTATTGCTTCTAAAAAAACATGCCTTTAGAATTACATGTACATCTGTTGTCACTCCAGGTCACAACCAATAACAAACTGGGTACTGAGATCCACTGGTCAACTGCCTTTACTGTATATGCTGAATTACAACTACAGACTACATGTAAACACACATTTAGTATGGATTTAATTAAAACATCTTTAGAAAATTGGAAGAAATCTAAAAAAAATAGGAATTGAAGTAAAAAAATAAGGGCTTTTTTAGGAAATCCCTTTGGATTTTTCATTTTTTTAGGAATTTTAGCCAAATTGAAAAAAATTAGGATTTTTTAGGAATTTTAGGGACGCTGGACAGCCTGCTTGATATATAAGTATTTTATCTTGAATCCTATTGTACCCCATCGAAATGAAAGGATTTACATCAGTTGATAAATATTTAGTGTATTGTTTTTTGTTACATAGCACCGACACAGCTATGGTCATATTGGCAACATCCAGCTAATTATTGATGAAGGAAGACCTAGGACCTTACCCAGGCTGCGTAAAACAAAAGAGGTGCTGCAGGTGAGCAGAAAAACCTCCCCACAGATAAGCTTTTGTCCTGACCAGCACTTGAACCCTTGTGGTTCATTTCGTCAAACATACATAAAGTAATAAATGGTTTAGTTTGTCATGTCAACTTATGTTACTCCTCCCAAATGATTATTGTTTAAGAACAATAGTACAGTGTTTTGTACATTATGTATTTATATACATGACACGGACACAATTATGGTTAGTAGGGTGAAATCCAGTGATGACTGGTGATGTTAACCTCCCCTCATGAAATTCTGGTTTGAACCACTAACACACCACAGGTCAGCTGGAAGACCTCCCCATATGAAAGCTTTCTGCACAACTGAGACGTAATACCATTTGATAAGGAGCTAAGAAGAAACACTTTGACTGCTATAGTTTCTCAACTACAGGTGCCCCCTTATTGATAACTGAAGTGTTAAAGGTAGTATCCCACACTTTGAGACAGAAATAAAAACAATGCAAATACCAACTACGTATAATTATCATTAAATGTGTATGGTTATTTTTAAATGTATTAAAAAAAATAGTCCAAGTTTTGCATGGGAGTGACTTCGTAACTCTACAAAACGTGAGTTCCTTGGGGGTGAATCTGTACTCTGTCTAGACAGTATAGTAATGCTATTTTATGAACCAGCAGCCACTAAGTGCTTGTGACTGACTTAAAATCTCTACTTGAGGATATGTATTTATTATTCCCAAATACCGAAAGACAATGGCTTGCTATTATAACATGAAAATTTGGTGTATGAAATATAGACTTTTTTTTGTGACCCCCTTTAATTGGACATATGATCAATTTGGTAACTCACCCATCCTTTTCTCTGAAGACCATTCGAAACTTGTTGATTCTTTCTTTTGTTCTCTTCTGACTGCCTTTGGTATTTGGCTCCTCAATATTCTACATGAAGATATTTGAAAACAATTAATAATAGATCAAACAGTGTACAGATAAAACACTTTGAAAAGGTCAATAAAAGATTACAATTCACTTCACCTTAAGTATTCATTTATAAAAGAATGCTTGGGTTTTTTCTCCCTTTTTCTAAAAGCAATTAATGAAAAAAATCAAATTTTACTTGTTATCTTTTTCCAATATACTATGAAAATTAACTACACAAGAGCACTTAAAATAAAACACTTTTTTATTCAAATCTAAGCTGATTACTTACATTGCTAAGGACATTGAGCAAGGTTTGCACGAGACCACTGGAGTAAAGCTCGAAGGCCGAGATGGTGTGATCATCCTTCAGAAGACTGACCAGTCCTTCCAAAGCATCACGCATCTCCTCTCGCCAATGGACATCACTGCACTGTAGAGACAAAAAAATACTAATTAGCTGCATGTTAACTAAAAGGACCATAACTGTGCCAGTGTGATGACAGAAAACAAACCAATTGTAGCCACATTATCCTGACACTGAGCTGACTAGTACTAAAACAAATAACCTTAAGAACTCCTTAAGAGTATGTCATGGAGCAAGGCCACAACCATTTTGGTATGTCTTTGAGTGGTTCTTTTGTATCAGCAACTGAAGCCTTACGAGGGCTTTTGGAGATATAAACAATAAATCATAAAAAAAGTTATACTGTCCTGGAATGAACCTAGAACTACACTCCCTTTTACTATAACAAACATTTACAGGATAAATAAAGGACAATGTTTATTTATTTATATTTGTGAACTTCTTATCATGAATGTTTCTGTATTATCTTGCTCATCCAATACATATGTTTTCTTTATGTGTGACTTATTAAATGGCATAAATTAATGACCTTCTGTGTGACCTACTGACCTTGACCTGTGTGATCTGTTTGGCACACGCTGCCTCCAGCTGCTGGACTATCAACTTCATCTTGTTCACAACACTACGAGGCATGGCTTCAGCCATCTTGAAATGTTCCTCATATATCTCTCGAGCCTGCTGTTTCACCTGCAACACAAGAAACGAGCAAATAATTGCAGGAAACTTATTCAGACAGTTTCTCAGTAAAGTTCTACTACTATATGTTTAAACTGAACTTTTACCAGTTAAAGAAAAATAAAATGTTCATATGTAGTTAGCCACCTAATCCCTTGTTGATTGTCATTTTTCTGTGGTACATACATATGAGTTACAATTGCTGGCAGCAGTGTTAGCAATCTACTTCCTTGATAATTTGCTAACAAAGGATGAACATCACCAAAATGAGAACTAATCAGGTATTTGTGTCATTTTTTTTTAAAGGTAACATGGGGAGGGATTTAATACAAGTTTAAAAAACTCTAACATAATGCCATGCTGCAACATTACACTATCTTTTAAGAGACCACATAAACAGTAACCTAGTATGCATTTGTAATGGAGGCTTCATGGCATTGTGTAGACTAGAGTAGAAAGTTTAAGTCATTTTCTATGCAAGAAACCATTTAATTGCAGCACAAAGTTTCTGTAAACAATAGAGCATATGTCTTAGTGACAAATGAATCGTTAAACATGGTTTCAGTTTACTAAAATCCCTCTGAAGTTTTTAAAAGCAACACATAGTTTTTAGTTTATATACATGTTTGTAATAACTACAAAACAAAAATAGACCCTCACCTTTGACCTGAGGACATCGACCTTTGACCTGAACTTTTTACTCTTCTTACCACCCCACCCTGAAGAGAATTCTGGACCTAGTGATGTCTCGGCAGTGAAGGAATGCTTTGTGCCACGGTTAGACTCAAATATAAATCCAGCAAGGTCCTCTTTCAGGACTGTGGCTTGCTGAAATGAAAATAAACATAGGTAATGTAATGGTGATTGCTTGGAAGGTAATAGTCTTGGCACAGATGTACAGATTACAAAAAAAAATCTTTTTCGAACATTTTAGCAAAACCTTTCACCAAAAAAAATTAATCAAATTTCAATTAAATCTAACCTCAATAATACATCATGCAAGTTTATTTCTTTTGGATAAGGAAATGTAATGAACCAGGACAATGACCAAATGACTAAACAGTAAAACAAAACTTACATTTTGTCCATCAGAGTTCTGAATCTGCATCTCTCCCTCATTTTTGCACATTATAGTCCAGTTTCCCACTACAATCCTTGCTGACGAAACATGTGACATTATTGGCTGACTTGACGTTCCTGGCTTAATCTGACCCTTAGCTCGCTGCAACTTTTCAAGAAACTCTCCACGATTCTCAGAGCTATCTGAGCCACCTTCAGGACTTCCACTAGAATACATTGTGGCAAGTTTACTGTCCAGGATGAATCGGAACCAGCCATTGCTGCCATTAGAGAGTTCTAATGCGGCTGCATCACTCCATAGATATAGACAGTCACGGCCACGAACCAAACACCAGTCTTTCCAGTGATATGGCCTGCCTGGGATAATTTCTGTAGCGTCCTCAACCAGCGACAGGTCTTCATCCTACAGGAAAGTAGATTGAAAAAGTGACAATTGGCTGAATATAACGTGTCAATATACTTTAGTAAAGTTGAAACAAAAAACGCTAGCCATCAAATTTTAACATACCTTTTAAGTTTAATGTTAAAAAAACACAAGTAAAATGTCTACAAGACATGAATGTCTTCCACCTTTTGGTTTAAAATATCTCAAGAATTGGACAGAATTATATTTAGTGGACAGTAACCAAACTCAAACTTGAACTGTATTTTTATATTAAATACCTATGTCGCTATTTTAATTAAATGTTTTTTTAAAACAATTGAAAAATGTTGGGAATGGATGGATCAATACAGCCAGTTGAACCAGCTGGTCTGGGGTCTACCCCAATAAATGTTGAGTTGTCAAATGCACGAACTTTAATCATATCCATAATTCAAAGCAGTTTTTTTGCTGGGGCAGTGTTTTGTTAGATTATGAATGTTACGCAGTAGAAAAGAGTGCTTATATAGTATGAAGCAAAGTTTAAAGCATTAACAGCTTTAAATTTCATGCAATGATTCTTCACAAATGCTCTATTACCAATCCTCAATTTGTTGGAACAGTCAAAATGTAAACAAGCAACCATGTGCACAAGAATCATACACTCTAATTGGTCCATTTCCAGAGGATAGATACTCCAGAGCATAGAAGATAATCAGTCCATTGATGATAGAATATTACAAGAAATGGTCATAACTCAGAAAGTATAAAGTGGACAAATCCAGGGTAGTGAATGCATTAGTCACAGGTGGGGTTAGTAATCACATAATCATAGTGCTTACCACATGACTCAAGTGACAATATAGTTTCGAATGTTAACGTTTTATCCACATAAGGCAACTAAACCTATATCTCCAATAGTTTTGTGTTGATGCTAATGATATTTTAGCACAAGTGGGACAAAATGTTTGGCATTGGCAGTAAAAATAGGGTATTTAACAAATGTATTCACGAGAGAATTTGAATGATGCAGACTGTACCTGTCAAAACAAGTACTACTTCCAGTCTTATTCCGAAAGAAATCCAATTATTATGGAAAAATAGTTATATAAAGTAAAGGTTAGTATAATCATTCTTTTCATTTAAGTGACTCAATTGTTGATTCTAAGAAGAAACTTTTTAATTTAAGTGATACCACAAGTAGAGCTATCACACAACAAACAGTGGTTGGGACCTCCTCATGATCAAAATGATAAAAAGGCAGGTAAAGGGAGATTCAAAGTGGATAGAAACAAAAGTCAAATCTGCTCAGTATTTTGATATCATATACTTATAAACCAAAAATAAATTAAATATGTAGAGTCAAAAGTATCTTTTAATCAGACAAGAAAAATCATAAATGGACATTGGATTGGGCATGCAGGGATGCACAAACAGATTGGGTCTTTATGCCTTCATATAAGAATACAAATCTTGGATTTATCTTATAAAGTTGGCAGTCAAAGTTATCAGAAAGTTTGAAACTCAGACCTACCTTTTCTGAACTAGCACCAGCACCATCTTCATCAAAACTTCCAGCAAGGGAGAGCACTTTGCCAAACAGTCCTAGCCTGGCAAAGTGGTCTAGGAAGAGTTCTCCACCTTTTTTCATGACTTTCTGTATAATGTCTAGCACAGTTAAATGGCCGTCATCATCATCCTGTAGAATAAAAACATAAATTACATAAGAGAAAATTGAAACAATTACTAATAAGAAATTTTTAAGAAACAATTACTAATAAGAAATTTCTAAGAAAATGACAATGGAATTTGATAAGTCTTCCCTATTTTTGATTCCTATGCTAATCCCACACCCACTTAAGTCCACTCCCTCCCCACCCCACAAAAAGTATTCTCTTAGTTGGACACAAGCAATAAGTGAGTACTGTTTACAATAAACAGCACAAGCAATAACAAATTGCTAACACATCTGACTATATTACTGATTAGGCATTTATGGTTGGGAAGTATTCTCATGACAGTATACAAGTCCATGCATATGACAGCTCAGTGTTTCTTAAAGTTGAACCTGACCTGTTGGGGGCATGATTAAACTGGCTCTATTAATCAGCTACTTGTAAGTTGTTGTTTTTTCCATACCTCTACATCGAGCACCATGGCCAGGACTTCTGTTAATGAGGCAGCAAAACTGGCCCCAGACTGACCAGTGGGATCTGTGTTACAGATCTCTTCAAGCAGAGGCATGTCAATGTAGTGAATCATCTTCTTGATCAGGGACAGGCTTGACTTTCTACGATGAGAAACAATAAATATAATTTACATTAATTCTATGTTTCATTTTAAGTTATTTATAGATGGACTTGTCAGGTATATTCATGTTTTAAGCAGGAGATGACTGTAGACAGGACACTCCAGTTTTCTCAATGCTAGACATCATAATGTTAAGATATTATTAACCTGAACAAAAACACAAAAAGGGGACATAACTGTGCCAATATGTGAATATTGGAGTTAACTGCTCTATTAAAATGGGTTCTGCTTTTGATCTTGTACAGGTTTTTTTAAGTTTGAAGTGAACATGTTTGACAGTATTCAAGAAATGGGCATTACCAAAAAGGTCAACCAAGCAACAGAGAAGGTCAATAACTTTAATTTCTTTCTTTGAAAATTGGAGCTAAAAAAAATCTTTGTTCAACCGTTTGCTTATAGAATAATGTCAAAATGGACTTGCGGTCTTTTACATTATGCGCAAATCATGTATAGGACAAAAATTAAACAAAGAAAGGGACAAAAACTCTCCTTTCAGTCCCAATGATCAAAGACAAGCATCAACATGTTTTATAGCTTATTGATTTGTACAACAATTGAAATCACTGAGCTCTAGAACAGAAGTGTGAAAAGTCATATTCTATTATATATTGAAGACCACCCCTCCTACTTGGATGAAATTATCAAGATCTGTAATGTTTATAAAGACAGGAAGAAGCTGAAAGCACAGTAGTACCACACTTTTGGTTGCCCTGGCGTCTAGTACTCTCTTTTCAATAAAAAGAAAAAAGACGCACCCTCTCTACAATATCTGATTGTTTTTACCTTATTGATGAAATCATCGAGCTCTGAAATACATGTGTGAAAACAGGCAGGAGATGTTGGAGGTATTGTGGCGCAACCTCTGGGTCACCCTTAGGCTCTGAACCCTCATCTACCTCCATTGGTGTCTCTTCCTTACGCTCCTGCTCTTGTGCTGCTGCAACAGGTGCCGACTCTCGATTAATTGGCACCATCCACTCTCCTGGTTTGGAAAGTAATAAAAGATATAAAATAGGTCAGAGTCCAAAATATTACTCAAGCTTTACTTTTACTAAACAGCATCAGTGCTTAATATGAAATCCCCTCTCCAGCTTTGAAGGGCTGAAAAAGAAATATTTGGTTTTGCAGGATTTTTATTCTTAAAGGTGGTATCCAACAGTTTGCCTCTGTCCAATATATGTAACAATATCGGACTTCTGTTCAGGGTATTAATGCATAATTTCTGTAGAAAAAAATCATACTTCAGTCTAAGCCTTGATGATTTTCAACACTTTCTCAATTTTAGGGCAGTAAAACTCGTTAACTAACACTTTAAATGTTCATTCCTTTCAAACCTATAAAAAAGAGTGATAGGGATTCCTGTTAAAAATAGCCATCATCATCACAGCAGATGACATGAATGAGCTAAAACGGAAGTGGTCAAGTGGTTTTCTTAGTTTAAAAATAGTGTGGCTCACATAGGAAATACATGTTTGTAATGACAATTGAGGTGTTATGATTCACCTTACAGACCCGTGTAGGGCATCAAAAAACAAAAAAAGAGATCTGTTCAGGTAACAATAGTTTATTAAGATGTTCAATGAAAATAAATATTATTGGCCCAAACTGTTAGACACCACCTTTAAAGCTGGACCCAAGGCTTCTGCTTCCAAAATGAAGAATCAGGTTATATTGAAAATAGTATTTTTAATTTTATTTTTTTATCTCATAGGATCTAATTAATCTTGACTAGAGGTCTGATAACTGCTTTGATTTTTTGAAATATGTACACAATAGTTCTTAAGTCTTGAGATGGAGAGAGTAAGGATTATGATAAATGAGCAAAGCAATGGAGAAAACAAGAGAAAAATTTTTGTAATCACCTTGGAAATTCTAGAAACATTAATAACTTAATGAAGCTCACCTGGAGACTGTAGTATTTGAATAACCTCTCTGTGCCCTTCATCACCCCTCTCTCTAGCCTTATCAAGGGGCGTCTTGCCATCTTCATCTCGCAGGTCTGGGTTGGCTCCATACCTAAGCAGGGTCTTCACAATCTGTGGGCGCCCAAAACATGCCGCATAGTGTAGGGATGACGACCGTAGACCTCGGTTAACATCTGCACCTCTCTCACACAGGAACTCAACCTGAAAACAGGGGGATCATAAATTTAAATTAATGAGAAATTGTAAGAAAGATTTTTAAACGTATGGCATTAAAATTATATGGGAAAGTATGATATAGAAATATTATGGAAAAGTGTCTGTTCAGATAACAACTTATCCACTTTTATTTTTTATTTTTCAAATAAACTTTTTATTAACAAACAATAAATTAACTGCACTGTTACTACTGCTGCATCTTTCGAACAAATAAAACTTTCTTTAATTTTATATTTTTTTCTCTTACTTTGCACTTTAACACACTCACCATTTCCTGTGTACCAAAGGCTGAAGCCCAATTGAGCAGGGTTTGTCCTACATCATCCATGAAATTGACTTCAAACCCTGGATTTATGGGAAACAAAAGGGTCTTAAACAATAATACTCAATATTCTACAAAAGAACATCAACTTTAACAAAACAGCTAGGGATGGTATTTCATATAAGTTACCACGCTGAAAGTAGAGAAAATATTATGCATTGTCTAAAAAGTGTCATGCAGCATTTAAGTGTTTTTTTTTCTTTTTTCTTTGCTTAACTGGCTATTAAAACAAAATGTAGCAACATTTTATCACATCTACAGTTAACTGTTAAATAGTTTTTCATAAGTGTTCTTTAAAACAGCACTTTTTAAAGGAAACAACATCCACTTATTTAACAAAATTATTTTACACCCACCATTATCCACAGCATCTATCAAAGCGTCCGTGTCCTTGCTGCGTATACAGTCAATAAGCTGTCGATGGGACCGCTCCCCTGAGCTGTCCATTCTCCGTAACCCTGGTAACCGTCCTGTTGTTGTTGACACACCCACTTTGGGCAAGGCATTCCTACCCTCAAACAGTAGCACCAGTAGAAGGTCCACCAATCGCATGGTGTCCAAACAACACCTGTTTAAGATATACAATCACAGAAGAATCAGTCATAAGTTGTCTTTGTTAAGATGGCATAAGCCTTGATGCCACAGTTCATTCAAGCCCTTACAAAACCTTAACTGCTATAGCCTAAAAGGTATTTTGACCTTTTCCTATAGACAGCAAAAAGTGCAGAGTCTTAGCAAACAACTTCCTGCAAGAACTGGCTAATCATGATGTCACTATTGACCTTAGCCTGATCAACGTGCGCAAGTAGAGTTAAAATAGTATTTACTGTTTTTCTTCCTTATGGCTAATGAATTTTTTCTTCAATGCCTTAAAATATGTTATAAAATAATTTAAAAAAAAAAAAAATCCATCCCCATACTACAGACATCATACATACCTTTCATCTCCTTTCAGTCCCATCTCAATGGAGAGTGGCAATTTAGATCGGAGGAGATCGTGGGTGATGGAGGGGGATCCCCGACACAGGGTAGACAGCAAGCTTATCACAGTTGACACACTTGGGCTTGATTTCACCTCGGGCGTCACCTTGCCAGGGGTGCTGGACATTGATGTGTTAGGACCTGCAGAAAGTAGGAGGTTTGTTTGCTGTCAAGTACATCAAGGTTACAACTATGGTTGTTATAGAAATTAAGCTGTTAGTGGAGGAGGAGGACCACTGATAAATTTCTGGATAGAACAAAGAGCATAAAATGCAAATTGCGAACAGGAGATTAAGCAGGCTAAAGCACTAGTGCTAGAATTCGGTATTAAAAGAAACAGCTTAATTGTTAGATCCTTAAGTTAACTCAAAGACTCACTCAAGCTCAACTCTAGAACAATCATTATTAGAAATATTTTTGCATTATGTATTATGATATTAACCACAAAGCTAAGACTGACAATGCATTTGTTGTGACCACAAAGTTCTGATTAATGATGCATATCTTTGTTTAAGACAATAAGTCAAATTTAAATCAATGTTTATATGTTAAACTTCAAAATTACCTGTTCTTAAATGAGCATAAAATTAAGAGGAAAGAAATCCAAAACAAACTTTAACTCAATAAAACTGCAAAATATGTTAAAGTCACTTTCAGTTCCAACTATCACTGATTTTACCATCAGTTCCAACTATCACTGATTTTACCATAAGTTGCTGCCTGCTTGTTGTTTTAGTTGTTTTAGAAAAAAAAGTCCCAATTGCAGTTACTATGGCAACTTCCACAATTATTGTGGAGAAGGAGTACCAGACATATATATATTTGGGTAAAACCAGGGACACACACACACAACTTGGGCACATACCTGGTTCCCCAGCCTGTTGCAGCCGCTGCAGTAACACGTCTATCAGCCCATGCTGGGCCAAGGGAGCTGGGTCAACCCCACGTCGAGTGTATCGGTCAGCCAGGGATGCAAAACACCGCAGGGCTCCATCCGACACCTGTACATAATTGCATGCATTCAGGCAAGTAATAAAAACATTCCTAGATTGGATCATATCAATATGACTAGGGGTTTTGAGAAGAACTGGGGCGGGTATATTAACTGGACTTTTGCTCCCATCTAAAAGCAACTCTGAAAAATTATCAATGTATCTTTTTAAGAACAATTCTGACAAAATGCCTTCCTTTTCTATTTTCAAACCTGTCATTAAGCGACAGTGGGCCGAGCATAAAAGTTGATAGATAAACCTTAATATTTGCACCATATACACCATATGTCTTGTATATGGTGTATATCTTAACTACGTGCCGTTTAGCAACGAAAACCGTGTCAGCTTGTGTGGACTGTTATAATCAACCAAGGAGCTATGAAAACACACGGCGATTTACAACACATAAGGGCCAAAACTGTAATACACAGTATGAAGAGTGCACTGTGACCAGGCTTAAAGCCATTAAACTGGTCATCCTGTGGTATTCCTGACCTTAAAATCGCAACGTACGCTGGTAATTAATGGATGCAATTTACACCTGTTAATGAAGGCCCTGTGATTGGTTGCAAGAACCCAAGGACAGGACACTATTCTGATGGCAATTTAAGTGCATGGTAAGCTCTAGTAAACTTGTGTTTTACATTTTAGGTTTCTGTTAACAGGCTCATAAGTCAATTTGACTTTTATCAACTTATGGACAAGTTAATAGGGTAATAAATATCATTTAAAAAAAAGTTTTTGCTACTTCTACCCATATAAACATCATTTTCTTCATTAAAACATACAATTCTATTTTTATCAGACATTACTACATGCATTATAAGCAGAAAATTCACCTTGAACGCCAGTTATTGTCATATCTATCAAATGAAAGCATACAGACAATATCAAATGTATTTAACCAGATTTACATCTATGTTATAATTATTAGAAACTCAAACCAAGTTAAGCAATCAGCAAAGATCAATAATACCACCTCGTGGAGTTTTGGGTTTATTCTTCACATATATAAGTTCACTTTTGATTACTTAATAAATTCCTTCTTTGCAACTTCAAAGAATTTGTTTTTGGAATTAAATCTCATTAAGCTCCTAATAGCACCAATAAGTGGCTTCAAGAAATAACCAAGACCAATGCCTTCTGGGCACTAGAGATATATTAATTGGCATAATATAAAAAGTATCGGAGTAGTTTTATACAAATAAATCATCAGTTTATCGTTTTTTGCTTTGTTTACAGAGTTTGTGACAGAACAACAATGAAACGACCAGGTACTTTAATCTTACCACTTGTTAAACACAAATTGATCAGTCCTAGACCAAAAGTGAGAGTGTGGCTGGCTGATTTGGATCTACACAATTTGCCTTAGGCAAAAAGTGAGTGGGAGCTGGCAATTAAGGATCTACAATATACCTTAGGCAAAAAATGAGTGGGAGCTGGCAATTCAGGATCTACACAATTCGCCTAAGGCAAAAAATGAGTGGGAGCTGGCTATTCAGGATCTACCCAATTCGCCTAAGGCAAAAAATGAGTGGGAGCTGGCAATTCAGGATCTACACAATTTGCCTTAGGCAAAAAATGAGTGGGAGCTGGCAATTCAGGATCTACAATATACCTAAGGCAAAAAATGAGTGGGAGCTGGCAATTCTGGATCTACACAATTCGCCTAAGGCAAAAAATTGAGTGGTAGCTGGCTGCTCTGGATCCAAACAATTTGCCTAACATAAAAAGCGAGTGGGAGCTGGCTGATCTGGATAAACACAATTTTGCATAAGACAGAAAGTGGGTGTGAGCCGGCTGATCTAGACCTACACAATATGCCTTCGGCAAAAAGTGGGTGGGAGCTGGCTGATCTGGAGCTACACAATTCAACTGCACCTGATTAAATCTTGCTATGTAGGACAAGACAAGAGTCCTTTCAGAATTAAGCTTTCATAAAATGTCATGAATAACAGTTACTGTCTTATAAATTCTGATATCGCCATGAAAACAAGGCAAAGTGGGTAAGTTGTATATTCTTGAGCAATGGGTAGATCTATAAAAATTAATTTAATAACTGCTCATAAAAAACTAATGGTTAATGCAAGTTCAGTAAGAGCACATCCTCTGTGGTTATAACATAAATCTGTACACACACACAAAAATCATCACTCACGAATGGATCATTGTGTTGTAACAGCTGTGAGAGGGATATGACGCAATTCTGGAGTGAGGCATCCTGCGGTTCCATCTTGCCACACAGTCGAGACACAACTGACATACAGGAGTGGAGAGTGTCTTTGTGCACGCGTGATCCATGCTCGCAGATAAACGTCAGAACACAAGTTAGGCCACCTGCCTCAAACACTGCACCAGATTCACGGGTGCATACCAGCTCTAGCACCTGATGATATGAAAAATGTTTATTGTGTCATAAGAATGAAATCTGACAGGGTAACTTCAAAGAGAACTGGAATTTTAAAGAAAAAAGAAAGAAAAATTCGCATTTAAAATAAAAAGGAAATTGGTAGGCTTATTGTTCTTATTTTATATATGTATTCTCATAGTTCACGAATATTTGTGTGTGAAAAAGTCTCTTGTAAATGCACTGTTCAGTGCAATCAATATTAAAACAGGCTGTTAAAGTTTATAATAACGCTACTTTATACCTAATCAGATGTCAAAGGTCAGGGCCACCAATGTTTAACCTTTAGACTCACCTTTATGCACTGTTCTGCAAGATCTTTACTTGTCCTTGACGTCATGTCAACCAACACCAGTCGGTTGCAGAGAGCCTTCACGGCTCCATCCACAGCCACAATTCGGCGTGTACATTCTGCTGACACATCCAGGTAATATGTGATGGCTCGTGCCGTTACTTCCAGCACATTATCCGGAGCAGTCTCATCCAGAAGAATTCGACAAAGGGCTGGCAGGAAGGTCCTTGGGGGGCAGCTGAAATGGAAACAAAAAGAGTGATTTAGGCAATGTCTGCTGGTTTATGACAGAAAGTATGTTTCTTTCACATGTAATCATGTGGTGCATTTCCATATAATCTCAGAAGAAATATGTCTTCAATACAAATAATGTCCAAACATTGATAATTGTGTCAAGGCAACTTCTAACAACTTTTATTGTCAACCGCTTTCAAGGCTGTGTTTAGGGAGACTCGCCAAATTATTAAAGGAGAACAATGAAGAGCATCCTTGGATGTGAGATAATAGAATAGTGATGCAATGACTAAGATACATGTTACAGTGAACCACTTTCAACTGCAAAGTGTAAACCTTTGCTTGCTACATTTTGTTTAAACTCATGCTAAATTATCAGTTGTTGTTGTGGGGTTTTTTTTTATTTAACATTATATATGTTACATGTCAAGGTTGATATACTTATAAACAGAGACTGAGCAGCAAAAAGTGTAGATCCTGATCAGACAGCTCCAAGCAGGGATCTGGATCTATACTATTTTCAAAAGACTTATAAACACATGAATAGCAGGGTAAGAGTTAAAGACTGTAGACTGAAATTACCATAAATAAATGATGAAAAGTAAGACAATACCAGAGCAGATTCTCTTGCTTTTGAATTTCAATTGCTTTGTCAATAATGACAGAGACAATAGGAAGCTAATATTCAAGAACCTATTACATTTGTATATTATAAAGTTTAGCTGAAAATGTCCATACAAATAATAATCTTCGGAAAGCAATTTGTCTTTATGTTACCAGATTTGATTACAACAACTTGATGTGAGGTTTATGCTACGTGTAAAAGATTCTTGATGGGAAATTTGCAACAAAAGCAACTGAAAGACCTGCTGTTTGCATTTTGCAGAATATGTGTTAACTGGAATACCTTCCCACATTAAGTCCTTTGCCACAAACAGGTCAATAACCCATTCAGTTCGAGGCTAACCAGTCAGAGGAATTACAAGTTGGTGACTCCACCATTACGTCTTAGGTGCCCCTATACTGATTGCATGTTGAATGAATTACATAGCTATAACGTATAAATATAGCCAAAACTTTACTGAAGCGGTAAAGTAATCATATTTGAATCACAAATGTAATGTAGTTGGTTGGAATATAAACATGCTGTTGCATAAAAATATCCACAAGTCTTAATAAGGATAACCAGCTTAAATTCATGAAGCATCTTATAATTTGTTTACATCATAAAGCAATATCCCTTTGACATGGCTCAAATGTATAATGCCAGTTCACACAAGATCAACTTTTGTTTATTTTTTTTTGTTTCACTACAAGATACAATTATAGTCTTATAGGCATTGTCCAACCAATAATTGGTGGAGAAAGTCCCTAGACATCCATCAGAGTAGAAACACTGGTGCACTCCAGGTCAGCTGGAAGATCCTTCCAACCATCCCTCACCCCCTTCGCATGAAGTTCTAGCACAGACTTGACTTGAGTCAGATATTGGTTTTCCTTATACATCAATAACCTTGCCAGGTACTAAACAAATCATTGGCTACTCTGTGCATATTTTACCTATTACTCTAACAAAAGCACATACTGATTTGCTCTTAAAAATGAATTAGCAACTCTGTATGAAGTACAGCATTCAAGGACTAATAAATGGCACAGTTTGCAAAATGTCATTCTGGATAGCCTTTTAGAACTTTGAATCCCAAAACTAAAAGGACAAACAAAATCAATACTACTCAAATGGAAATGTGCACACATTAAGCTTATGACCCAATCAAGAGAGCCAACATAATATAGCAATGTAAACAGTACCTTGCAAGGCTTTAGATTACGTTTATGTTGCACTAAAATGCATTCTGAGATTGAACTTTCAGGCTTTTTGTTTATACTTTATTACTTATTTTGGCTGGAAACTAAAATAGTTGAATCCTAAATTTCTTATTCTAAAATAACATTTCTAAATGAACCATACTAATTTCTAATTGTTTGCATTTAAATGTAGCAAGGCAGGGTCATTTTTTTCAAGATATTTCTGTTTTTAAAATATAAAATAATAATTGATATTTTCTTGCCTTTTTGCAAGAATATCTTACTATCTGTTTGTACAGAATTATTACAAATGCCCTGTTTGTGAATAAGATTAAGGCTCAAAATTATTATTTTATTCCTTTTTTCGTTTTCTGCTAAAATTGGGGGAAAAAATTTCCTTTTTCTCATTGGGAATATGACAATATAATGGTAAAAATGGCAACAATGATTGCAAGATATATTGTAATAAACTCAGCAGCAAAAGGAGCATATACTGATAAAAGAATTGTTTCGTTAAAACTTACACTACTTCCTTACCCTAGCCAATCTGAGTTTAACAGATTAAGTGTCAATGTTGCAATAACAGGACTTGCAACATTTGTGTGTGTGTCGCTGTAATTGTTTTTTTATTATTTTATGATCTAATCGATAAATACAAGTCCCATTAATCCTCACATCCACCAATACAATTATCACTCACAACATAATTAGCCATGAGACAGCAAAGACAGTTTCATTTTTATACATATGGTACATTAGAAAGTAAAACTTCCTGATCATTGTTACCAATCACACAGCAAGAGAAAGGCTTGTAAGACCATGTACAATTATCTACTTTAAAGACCATGTTACAAGTATCTACTTTGAAGACTATGTACAAGCACCTACTTTAAAGACTTTGTTACAAGCATCTACTCTAAAGACCATGTTACAAGTATCTACTTTGAAGACTATGTACAAGTACCTACTTTAAAGATCTTGTACAAGAATCTACTTTAAAGACCATGTACAAGTATCTACTTTGAAGACCATGTACAAGTATCTACTTTAAAGACCATGTTACAAGTATCTACTTTAAAGACTATGTTACAAGTATCTACTTTAAAGACTATGTTACAAGTATCTACTTTAAAGACTATGTTACAAGTATCTACTTTAAAGACCATGTTACAAGTATCTACTTTAAAGACTATGTTACAAGTATCAAAATAAAGACTATGTTACAAGTATCTACTTTAAAGACCATGTTACAAGTATCTACTTTAAAGACCATGTTACAAGTATCTCATTTAAAGACCATGTACATGTATCTACTTTAAAGACCATGTACAAGTATCTACTTTAAAGACCATATACAAATATCTACTTTATGAATCTTTCATTTCTCATAACCTGGTGATGGATGAATAGTCTGTTAACCCTCTTGTATCTTATGCAAATAGCACTTTTTTATCATCCAACTCATAATGTGCAGACCTAGCACCTTATTATCATCCAACTCAGAATGTACAGACCTAGCACCTTATTATCATCCAACTCATAATGTACGGACCTAGCACCTTATTATTATCCAACTCATAATGTACTGACCTAGCACCTTTTTATCATCCAACTTAGAATGTACAGACCTAGCACCTTATATCATCCAACTCAGAATGTAAAGAATCACTTGTGTCTTATGTAGATCTAATAGTGTTTTTATAATTATCAACCTCAAATGTTATGACCTTGTTTCTTTGGAAAAATTTTAGCAATATTCTTATCTGAATGTCTTTTGAGGCTGACCCATGCATTACTTATAATTAAGTAAGCTGAATAAACCATTCACTTGAAGTTATGGCATTTCTATTACAGTATTAACATGTCATGTTTACCTGACATGATACCACACTCAGTCATGTTGTCCTACCACCAGTTGCTGAAACTACCTGTTCAGTAGGGCTGTCATGGTATACCAGTATATAGCGATACAGGGTAAAGTCAATACAATACCGCGATACACAATGAACATACCAGTTTTTATGACATTTTGTAAACTTTGGCTGCCACCACCATTTAGTGTATCTAATGTCAAAGATGCTTGTATTTATGAAAAGCGATCGCTGATAATCAACTGAATATGTAGTCTGATGTCAAATACATGTTAAGGGAGTTCATTTTAAGCCGCTCGAGAAATGCACTTGCATTATTCTTTTTAATAGAAATTATAAACTAGGTTTTGACTTATGATTTGACAAACCGTTGCAAATTGTAAGCAATGTGGCCGAGTTGATTGATTTTACTTTTTCGAATGAACGCCGAATTAAATCGCAAAAAGCCATTGTGGTCACTTCTAGGAAAAGGATGACAGATCAACGAAAAAAATTGTTGAAGGTGTTGCATGTTGTCGACAATTTTATTGATACAGTGAAGAAACAACCAACTTAAATACATTTGTATATCGTCATCAACCAAATTCACTGGATGCATCGTATTACACTGTTGTGAATTTTTGCAGTTAATTTGTTGCTTGATTCTTTTTACTTTGCTATATTCTAGTCCTATTATCTTCTTGTTTCTGTATTTACATGTTATAAAGCTTATAATGCTGTCATATAACACTCAGGCATGTGAGAGCTTACGTATTATAGCTTGATTAAATATGGCAATATATTGTGGTACGTACTGTGAAAGCATTTTATTTCAGGGGGCAGAAATTTCGTTGTTTGAAGAGGACGGGCATATTCGTGGGTACTTGATTTCGTGGATTGCCCTACCCACGAAAAAAAAATAAAAAAAAATACCTTCGATTTCTGACAGATGCGAAACTGAGGCCTAACACTGAAACAGGGTCAATTGCGAAACTACGGATTAGCGAGTGACTATGCCTATCGTCTTACGTCACGCCTGGTGATATTGATCCACGGCAGCCGGTCAATGTTTTCACAGCCGAGTCTCATCAGATGAGTTTTATGACACCTGTCAATTAGCGTGTCATTTAAGGGATTATATTCATAAAGATGTTAGGGGCGCGGGTTCTTTTAAGGATCTTATTTAACGAAGCCATTTACTGTCAATTAACGCCAATTAGCGTACTATGCAAACTGACACAAAACAGACCCTGATCGAAATCCATGCTCATGTAGAAGCGAAGACCGAGTTGATCGTCGCGGGGTTCCGGAAGGCAGGCCTGTGCTAGTGTCATTGTGTTGTGTTGTGACAAAATGTTGTAAAATTACCTGTACAGTGTGCTTTAGTCTATACTGCTTAAGTATATATTACAGTATAAAATTACTTAGCATAGATCGTTTTTTATGATTAAATGGCTTATGTTCGTAATATGTCGTTCTATGTCAATATAATGTAAATAAAGTGTCGTGAAATCGTCTGTTTGTTTGAGCATTATGTCCTGTTTAGTAAAAATATGTTGACATGATTTACAAGTAAATCTAGCATTCGAAAGTCTAACCGAGGGGATTTTATATCGTTGGTACTTAATTTCGTGGATTGACTTGCCCACGAATTCCACGAAATTAAATGCCCCACGAAATAAAATGCTTTCACAGTATTGCAATACACTCTATATATCGCAATATATCGTAGTACGCTTCAAGTGTATCGTGACCGCCCTACTGGTGAGTATACAGAATTAAGCTACAAATGTAACATTTCTAAGCTGTGCATGGTATGTATCAAGCTAGATTTGATCCTGGTGCATTTGCTTCCTGGGGATAAGAATTTAGTTTTACTGAATCAGTGACGTATTATAAAAAGAAATGAAAGGACTGCAAGCACATGCACATCATATTCAATGATCTGGAAAAGTAGTGACATTTTGTCACAGTGAATACAAAAAGGAAGGATTCCCTTCCAAGTGCATACATGTAACAATGGCTGTCGCTTTTGACCTGATGGATATTTAATTAAACCTTACAGTCCCTATACAGCAATCAACATGCACATCTTATACAGTATATCATGTACACACATGTATTGATTAATTCCTTCACCTGCCTCCATTTTGTTAACAACCAATACTGATTCTTACATAATCAATCAACAGCTTCAAACAAAGGTGAAACTACATAATCATTCACTCTTGGTAGCCCAAAGTGTAGATCCTGATCAGACTGCTCCCAGTAAGAGCTGGCTTATATGGATCTACACTATAGACCAATGTCTCTTATACAATCCTTGTTTTGCAGGCTTACAGTCCAGGACTTCAACCCCATTGTACTGTGTCTATGGAAGTGGAATGAGATACTGCTGAGGCATCATAAACTTAATTAGCTTGGAGGCCAAGCAAGCCTGTAAACCAGTGAATGGAGACTGTGAAAAACTACAGACATTTTTAATTACAATACACTGACATGGGTTCTTTCTATCAAGTGACTGTTTTTTTATGTTTGTTGAATCTTCTATAAAAATAAATTCAAAAATATGTTGTTTAAGGTTTGTTTATTTTTCTATAAAAACATCACAGAGAAATAAATATATATCATTATTATAGTTCTGTCCAGGTGTTATAGATGCAGGCAGAACCACTGACATACAGCAGGATACCTGGAAGACATATATACATTTTCAGAAGAACATCAACAGAGTTTATTTACAGGTCAGCACACACTCCTGGGGTTTATGGAGACCCCGACCTAGTTGCCTCCCGCCCCACCCCACCCACCAACCCTTGCTAAATGTATGCCCAAAGCAGGACTCAAACCTATGCATTGAGGGGCTTAGCTTAATGGTCTCTTTAATCAAACAAAAGGGTTGATATTTTACAGACAAATCTGGTGAGTCATTGACATGACTTGCAAAACTACAAACAATAGCCTACATAAGGGATTTAATCTATGTTATTTCCCAAATGCAGGTCATTATTTTGTGTTATTTGCAAGTTTTCTTAACTTGTACTTCATATTGATGTCTGAGCATATACAGTTTCTACTTAGAGCTTATCGTAATGCATTTGCAAATCACACTGAATGTTTTACTCACCTTTATAAATCATGAATAATGGTAAGAGTGGCCTGAATTTAATTTGTCAGAACTTAAACAAAATATCTGAATTTATTATAAGTATTAAAAAGGCTTTAAGATGTAGCATTGTCATGTTGCTGTTGTTGTTTTCAAAAACTGGCTTGACATTTTAAATTTTTTTCGACTTATTTTTCTCCAAGCATATGGGCCATGAGAAGGCCAAATAAAATTCACTACTCCAAATAGTCTGATCCAGATCAACTCTATTGCTACTAAGTCTCTAACAACAATATGATGTTGAGTCCCTGTTAGTGGTTCTACCCAGATATTTGTTGGAGACTTCCTCCCCCATAAATAGCTTAAGGTTGCCAACATTATTTACATGACCATTATTATATCAATTGCATCAGTGATATGTATCACAATAATAAATTAAATCAATTACTAGTTACCTTTACAGATAATTGGAGAAAGGGTCCAACAATTAACAAAATGTTTGATGTCACTAAGTCAAAGAAGCATAACCAACATCTTAATTATACACCGTCTATCATGCATGGAAACAGAAAATCTAACATAAGAAGGGATTATGATTTTCAAGCTGCCTCTATAGAAACACTATCTGTGCTTTTAACAGCTTAGTATACTCAATACGATAAAACTAGATCAAAGATCTGACAGGAGTAGTCAGAAATGACCCCAATCTCAGATAGTCCTGTTCAGTCAAGTAACTCTTAGCCTGCTGTTCACATATTTATAAGGCTTCAGTGTTCTCCAGAAAATAAAAAGTAGCAGGCTATTTTTTTAAAGTAGCAGGCTGCATTATCATATGTCAAGCCGCGAAGCGGCCAGGTTCGCGGCGAGGGGGAGGGTGCGGGAAGGGTTTCCCCTTCTGCTAGGGGGGCCAGTGGGCTTCCCCTGAAATTCTTTTGTTTTAACGATGCAGAATGGTGCATTTTGGTGCATTTTAAAGCTATTTTGTTGTCTTTTAAAAGCTTCATTTTTATACAAAAGCAAAACCATTGTTCAAAATTTATCACTTTTATTAAATGACAGTTTAAAAATCAGAGTCATCAAACTCAACTCCATTCAGAATCCGACCCTGGAAATTAAATGACAAGTTTTAATTACAAGTTTTAGTTTTGTAAATTCAAATTGGAATTTGACCACTTCAAAGGACCATTTTGCAGAATGTATAAGTGATTACAAATAAAATCAGAAACCAAAGTTCGCAGTTACAACCTGGTCAACTCATGTAACTATAACTCTGAATTCTATAACATCACACTGCAAAGTAAGATGATGGTTGGAGATTAAATAGGTTTTATAACCCTGATTTGATTGTAAAATACTGCAAGTTTTTAAGCAACTTTTGAAATAAAAGTGATATATTTGGGGGTCTACACTCTCTGCTCCAAGTGTATGTTTCTTCAATTATACAGTATCATTCTTTACTTTCAAAAATCATCAAATTGCAGACAAACTTGTATTAAGCAGCCACCCAAGGGACAGTCTAAAATTGACCGCTGAAGACAAGTTGGCTGCTTAACACAAAATATGATATTATTGATTGTTAACCTATTTATATAAGCATGTTTCTTTATAAAAAGTATTGCTTACATAGTAGGTCAACTACAAAGTACTGTTCGAATAGATATGTAAAACAACAACGTAAACGCTTTTGGAATGTCAACAAATGACTCAGAATATCAGAAGTGCCTCACTAAATAAAATATTGCTCCAGTATAAGTAGTTTGGTCACTTACAGTAAAAACATACAATTTTAAATGTTTCACATGAAATGTATACTGAGGGTACCAAAATCTTCGTCAAATTGAAGTGTCACAAATCTCCGAAAAGTGTACATATGTTCGGACAATTCAAGTTCCGGATGGTGCATGTTTTAAACTATTTTTAACTAAAACAGCACGTAGTGTGTCAGTTGAAAAATTAAATTATATTTAATATCGTTTAAACAGGGTTTGTATAAGCAATAACAAAAACTGCTACAACTGTATGAACATCTAGTCAAGTAAATTCGGTGCGTGGAGTTGATCTATGCATAAATTAACTCTCTCATAAATTAACGCTTCTGCTACCCGTTTCACTACGATATATGCTGAATAGATATACTAATGTAATTTGTTTTTTTAAAAGTGGGGACAAAGTTTAGTTACTTATTTTCAGGAAAAGATCGATTTCAAATTTCAGTATTGCTGGATGGGTGGGTTATGGCCGGCATAGATATGACGGTTATTTTTATAAAATATAATTTCATTGAAGTAATTCTGAAAATAACCTGCATGCAATCATTCAATATCGAAGTGTACATATTACCGTTCGTCCAAAAATCTGACATTTTTCTCTGATTTGTTTGATTTTCATTTTTTATTTCCTTTTTGGTTGCATTTCAGACGCTAATATACGTAAATTTTGCGAAGAATGCAGACAAAACATCTATTTATAGCTTAGGCCTACTGTATATGCATTTTTCACGGATACACACGACTTTGTCATTACCAGTTTGGCGGAAAATGTCGAAGAAAGACGAATGCTCAGTTTATGAATTTCGGCATCATTTGGAAACCATACGTACTGTCTGCATCCGACCTGCGCAAACGGATGCGCAGTAAAACAATAACATCCGGGATGTGTTTCGTCGATACTTTTGTCGATGTATTTTCGGTTTCTGCGAAGCCGTTTTTTTTTCGGTGAAAATTATTTGTTTTTGTTTTTTTGAGAAAGTAGCCGGCGCTCATTTCTTAAGTATCAGGCGATACCGCCGGCCGCCGGTGCTTCTGGAGAACACTGCAGGCTTAGGTAAATAGTGTAGATCAAGATCTCCCTGGAGATCCCTGGTAGCTATCTGATCAGGATCTACTACTCTTTTTCTTTTTATATTAAATCTGACATGTAACATATATAATATAAAAGCAAAAAAAACTGAAAATTTAGCATGAGTTTTTAACAAAATGTTGTAAGCAAAGGGTTAAAAAGGTACCAAAGTATGCCCAAGTGTGTCTATATGGGTCTAAATTAATGTCCTAATTGACATCCTTTGTCCAGACAATGATTGACAACTACATAATGTTTATTGTCTATTTAAAGCACAGCCAAGTGCATGCACTAAGCTAACTGTCACTCTATCAGTCTTGGGAGGTGCAGCACTAGTAACAATAATATTATGGCAAATGGCTAGAACAATTTATTTGGATAAAACAATTAAATGGCCTGTAAACTTGCTGTTTAGATAACCAAAATTGCACACCTACTTTATTTGGTAGAGGTCACCAATATTTAAGAATGTCCCACTTTGACTTAGTAAATCATGTCCTTCTGTCTATATATGCATTCCACTCAGTAGGTGCATGTGGAAAGCTATTTCCAGATGAAAACAGAGCTGTCTATATTCACATTAATATGTACATACACATGTAATTTATTCAGTGGTTGCATATTTGTTAGATATCCCCATAACCTTCTACTAAGAAGTAGTCAAGCTCCATAAATAGCCCTTAAATGTAATCTATTCTAAACTGTTCAGTTAAAATATCTCATACAGGTTGAGATATTTTAACTGAACAGTTTAGAATAGATTACATTTGTTTCCTCAAAAGTTTATTGCTTTGTCTTTAAACACACTAAAACATGTAAGAATTGCAATATAAACAAAGGCATTGTTAACTGGAGCCATTTTGTTAACATTCTGTTTGATTTTGGCAGTATGTAAGCTGTCACAAGAAGCATCTGTACCCTAACCTATCATCTCAGAACAACCTATAACTAAGTCTATATCCTTTTCATAGCTCAAATATCATTTTGTGATTTATACTATGTATCCAATAAAAAGAGAAAGTGTCCACTTGAAGCAGATAGACATGTAGTGGTAACTTCATTGTGATAGCATGCCATAATACACACAGAACATGATACCAAACAAAGTCATTATATTGTTATATTTGGCCTAGTATTAAGTGTATTTCTTCTGATTATATTTATGTTCTTTGCTAAAACATCACAATATATTATTATAAGAGAAAAAAGTCAAATCCCTCAACTAACAATTTGAAGTTTCTGTAGCAAACCTTTTCAATAGTCTTCTGAGGCAAGAGAAGGGGCCTATCAACAGCCCCCATAATGCTAGCCAAAAAACAACATAAAACAGTATCCTTGTATGAATCATCTTACATTGAGGGGAGCTTCACTCTTAGCCTGCTTAAACTGAACTGATCAGACTAGGAGATCCATATCAACCAGCCTAACACTGGATGGCTCTGATCAGGATCTGCACTATTTGCTGCCAGGTCTATAGCACGATGTCTACTATCCTCTGTGTGTGGTAGTAAGCTAATTATAAAGGATGTAGTAAATGGGTAAATGACAAAGAGCATGGTAAGGGCTAATTAAAACTGCCCTTGTACAGAGCAGAAAACACAGCTGCACTCACCCTAATTTGCTGCTTTTTCATGTTCATACAACAAGCTTTTGGTAAACACCTGGCAGTGCAAACTGGTTCATTGGGATCTACACTTTTTGCCAAAGCTTGGTTTGTTTATGTGTACCAGGTTAATCCTTACCAGATCTATATACTAGGCAGCAAAATATTTTCACTGTGAGGTCTAATAGGTTTGATATGAATAGAGAAACACATCTATTAGCTTTCATTGCGAGATGTAGTGCTAATTGTTAGTTACAATCCTGCTGGTTGTCATAGTTGCATAACATCAATGGGTTCAGAAAGGTTCAGCATTTTCTGTCAACCTGCCGTTATGACAGCATTGACAGGACTTTATAGTCAAAGGGCATTTTACATTATATTTGAAGTACATATTTAAATTGTTATAAATTCTTTATAAATTGAATTACATATACATGATTTGCACAAGAAAATTATACTTAGGTGTTCACACAATGTTCTGCTTATGACATCATGGCAACTTCCATTTATGTAGGATGAAAATGATGAAATGAACACAGGAAAAGTCAACAAAGTGATCTGAACACACATTTCTTGTGAAAACTTATCAGCTTATGGTAGAAATATTGAGATTATTGGGGTAGAGTCGCCAATTTGTAACTCTCCTGACCGCTTAGGCCTCAGCGTGGGTTTGAGTCCCGTTTGGAGTGAAACGGGTGAAGGACTTAATGTCAGAAGGTCTACATTTTGCGATGTATTTAGAAAAAATAAAAAGAAAGACTGTTTTACATGTATACAAGGGTACATTTTGTAAATAATCTATACAAAATCATCTTACATCAACAGGAATCAGTGCCTAGACATATTCCTGGACACTCAGCAACAAACAGTGCTGTAGATCCTGATCAGTCAGCTCATGCTACCTGTTCAGACAGCACTCAGCTAGACCTGGCTTATCTGATACAAGACTTCTGACAGGCCTTACCAATTTGATTCTACCATGTTGAAAGCTAGTGAAAACTACCCTTTTCAAAATCATGAAAACATCTTGAGCAAAATGACAGCTACTGGTCTTATATTCATTCACTGACTGTACATTTAGGGTAAAGAAAGTGTTGTTTTTTTATCACTGCACTGCATTAATTAATTCCTGATCCCATTAGATCTCTTTAACCCTACAGTTCTTAAAATAATCACAAGGCAAACTTAAATAATGAGATATTATTTAAAGAGTGTGCTGAATATTCCTTGAAAAGCATTATTCAGCCAAATAACAAATTTAAGTTCAAGATACTAAAATAGTTAGTCATATTTACATTATTAAGGAACCTTTATAAGTATTAAGTCTGATAAAAATTAAATAAAATAAAGTTCCCCATTACTGCATATGTTGTTTCTTTAAGAAACTTACCCGCAACACTAAACTTTTTTAGCCTTAAGGACGAGACTCACAGTTATGTACACTATCTTTCAGGACACTAATTCAATTCTATAAATTTTAATGTCTGTTTGAATAAGAATGTTAATGAACAACATTAGAGCAATTTGGACAGTTATTTGTCCAAACTGGAGTATGAAAAAAAAACAGGGCTTAGATAAGAAATAATAAAAAGTAGATCAAAGCATTTCCCTCATGATTTAGCTAAGAGCTGTCTAGTAAATAGGGTAGACCCTGATCACCCAGAGACTGCTGAGAGCTGTCTAGCAAATAGGGCAGACCCAGATCGGCCAGTTCCTGCTAAGAGCTGTCTAGCAAATAGGACAGACTGAGTTTAGCCAGCTCCTGCTGAGAGCTGTCTAGCAAATAGGACAGACCCAGTTCAGCCATCTCCTGCTGAGAGCTGTCAAGCAAATAGGACAGACCCAGTTCAGCCATCTCCTGCTGAGAGCTGTCTAGCAAACAGGGCAGACCCAGTATGGCCAGCTCCTTCTGAAAGCTGCCTAGCAAAGAGGACAGACCCAGTTCAGCCATCTCCTGCTGAGAGCTGTCTAGCAAACAGGGCAGACCCAGTTTGGCAAGCTCCTTCTGAAAGCTGCCTAGCAAAGAGGACAGACCCAGACCAGCCAGCTCCTGCTGAGAGCCATCTAGCAAATAGGACAGACCCAGTTTGGCCAGCTCCTACTTAGAGCTGTCTAGCAAATAGTACAGACCTAGTTCAGCCAGCTCCTGCTGAGAGCTGTCTAGCAAATAGGGCAGACCCTGATCACCCAGTGCCTGCTGACAGCTGTCTAGCAAATAGGGCAGACCCAGATCGGCCATCTCCTGTCTAATCAAGACCTGCACTATTTGCTAGAGTCTTTTGGCAATATTTCATGTTATATAAGCATTTAGTTGTTAGCATGTAATTAGATTTTAATAAATTAATTTATTTAAAAAAAAATTGTATCATAACCCAAGTAAACAGTGTATGAGGGGCTTGTCCACACTTTCACCATAAACTTGTTTAAAACACTTTCTTGTTTACATTATATCTACAAAGAAAGCTACATAGATATCAACATGCTTCTGTGTTGGTAAACAACTTCAGCTACTGCTTTCTGTATTACATTATAAAACAACACGGCCTTCATTTCATAGGGACTTTTGTTATGCTAGCCTACACTATGGTGTAGTCATTAGTCAAAGAAATGAATAAGAGCTGTACTTGATGACATCATCTATGTAGACTTTGCTTGATAGTACCTGCATACAAAGCTTTAACCTGCATGTACATGCTGTGGCATTATTGATAATGACAAGCCATTGTTCATATTAAAGTTTATATGTAAAAAACATAATATAATCAACATCCTGAGGGACTCTTTCCATGTCCAAAATATTGTTCCAAGGTCTCATCAGCTTTTAAGTCAAGAACTGAAAACTTGATAATGATAATATAGTCAATAGTAAGACATCATTGTGTCAAGTTTCATTTCAATCTATGGACTTGTATTTGTTTATTGGCTACAAGATATTATTGAAAGTACTTGTACTCCAAACTTTAACCAGTGCAAGGATGCTGACACCAGGTTAATGGAAAAGCTCTATTTATTCTTAGTATTAACAAAGAACAATTTCCTGATAAGTTAGGGATTAGAAATTTAACATAGTAGATACATACACGCTTTTGGCTATCTTTTTTTTTTAAATATAATGTCATAAAAACAAACAAGCAAATTTGAACAAAGAAAATCAAGAAGAAATATGTGAAAGTATTTAGCTGCTTCGTACTATAATTTTGTACAAGTTTGTCAAGTTAAACTTTGTCGAATTGGTAATATTATTTATTTTACTTAAATTTTTGGCATTTAAGTGATATCATTAAAGTAAGATGTTTTCTGTTACAGCCTTTAAATAAGAAGTTGAGGATTATTTGACATTTCAAAGAAGAAAGAATTCAGGTATCTATTAAATTTTCAGAAAAGGGCCTTTAAGAGCTAATATCCCAAACAAAAGCTGCTGAACACTAGTTACACTATTGAATATTACATTTTCATTACATTTACCCAGCCAAGATACAATTTCAAGAAGCCATGTAATACACACATTTGACACTCCCGCTATTTCAGTTCGAGATTACAGACTTTCAATGCAAGAGTGCTGGAAAGTCTTAACAGGAGTTTAATTTTCACCATTGGCAATGTGATTAATTAAGGACAGAAGACAGCAGTGCAGAGAAAAAAAAGTCTCAAGTGAATAATGGATTTTAAACTGATCACAATACTGCCAACTTGTATTGATCCTGGACTGAAACAGGTATTAGGAGAACTGTGAGCTGATATTCTGAACAGTTGTCAAACTTACTGTAAATGCTCGACACTGTGATTTTATCCTTCCTAGTCAAAAGAAAGTGTTGATCCTGATCACTAAGTTCTAGTTTTAAAAACAAGTGCAAGAAATCTTTACAACATGGAACAAAAACATTGAATTTATATGACCTATTTATTTCTTCCCAATATGTCTCCAAATGTAATATTCTTTAATACAAAAGTTAGACCATGAAGTCTATATCTTAACAAACCCTAAATACCAAGCAAATATTACATATATGTCTATCAAATGGTTTAAGCAAATGTACCGGTATTTGATAATTAGTGCACAGTGTCCAAATCAAAACCAAACACACCATTAATTGTTGTAATATTAATTGGGCCGTAATTGTGTGATTCGCCCCCAAAAAGCTTTCTGTTATGCTGTAATGAAAGACCAAGACTGTGATTACTGATAATTAAAAAAGAAAACAATAAATCTTTTGTCCGAGAGAACTTTTTATCATGATTATGGCACAGAAGAGATTGTGGTCAAATTAGTGTAGTCTTGCAATTTGAAGATAAAAATTTGACAATCAATATGCGTAAAAGTTGACTTGTTACTTTTTCATAGTTCATATATTTATTTTTGAATATGTAGAATTTCTTTATAAGACACAACAAAAGAATCAGAAAACTTTAGTATAATTGTAACATTTTCTTTAACAGCTAGAATAATAATTCCCGTTTAAAAAAAATTACCACTTCTTAAAAGTTGTGATGACATCCCATAGGCATTTCCAAAACAAATTATAAATATAGGGTTGCTGTTCCCTGCGACCTAATGATAATTGTTTTTTTTGAGATTTTAATTGCAACAGGGCCTTCCAAAGGATTTTGTTTAGACGTCCGTCCCAGAATCAGAAAAGATTTTCCAACATTTATACTTACATACATTTACCCTCCCACCATTTTTAATGCTTACAAGTTGATCGTCACTATAACAAGTAAAAAAACAACTGTTTGATTATCTGTGAATTAGTCAGGAAAATTTGTGAGTTGCATGCACAATGTCCTTTTCCTTTCAGAAACAAATCAAACAACATGTAAGTTCTCACTCAAAACAGTCACAAACAACACACCAATCAAACTATTGCTTACAAATACAACTAAATGTCCAACCACTAAATGTCTAACATAAAGCTACGCTCACTTTTGATCCATTTTATTTTTCTAATCTAGTGCAATAAGAACTGTTGTAACATTATTTAAGAATGCTATGTCTGAAACTTGATGACTGCTACAAGAAAAACAGAATAGCTAGGACAAAATATAAACCTATCCAGATTTTCATATGGATACCATTTTGATTCTTAAGTAGCTGACCCCACACCGCCAATTAAAGTTCTTTCTCCAATCAAGATCCAAAACGAGATGGTGAGGAAACTGAGGAAACGTAAGTTGGGGACTCAACCTGCTGATGGTTGTGATATTAAGTGATGGAACATCAGTTGCAAATCGTAACTGATCATCAGTTGGAAGTGATTATCACTTCAATGCCATTTCGTGGATTATAATCAGTTTATAAATCCACTCATTGTAACAAACGGTTTCAGATTCACAGCTTTCACTATTACTCCTTATAACTGTGCTCTTGCTGCATAATGGTTAGTGTTTCAAAGACAAAATACTTTGTCATTTTTTTTCTTTTTTAATATACATAATAACTTCTTTTAACCTCTTGACAATATCAAAATTATTGTGTACAAAAGCATTGTGTTTTATACAAACAATATACTGTGTTTAATGATGGAGATACCAGTAACAATACTAAATGACAGAGGCCACTCAAATAACAACCAAGCATGTGAACTTTTTCTATGGCCGAAGTGGGAGATTTTCACTTGCAAAGTGGAAGATTTGTTATATTCATATAAACAAGGAAGAAAATTACCTGTTTCCAAATTGGGAAATTTCTGAAAATGTGTAAAGCACCCCTCATTTAAAAAAAAAAAAATTAACGTTAAAAGTGTGAGTCTCCCTTCAAAAGAGGGAGAGTTCAGTTGCAGGGCTTTTTCAGCCTGTCTCACTGGGCCATTATTCGGCCCCATTCCCAATGCCAAATAGCAACCATTTTTCCCAATTTCAAGAAAAAAAAAAATCCCAATCTCATAAATCAATTCCCATTTGAATTGAAATACCTTTTAACTATAAAAAATAAATAACCCAGAAACCATGCAATCAAGACGTTTCCAATTAAACGAATCGTTTGTTTACTTTTGATCGGTGATCTGTGAAAACTACTTTCCGGGAATTTATGTTTGTATGTAACCGGTGAAAAAATATTGATTTGTCGATACTTTTTTCCCCCCAAATTTGACTATTTACCGCGTCAAAAATTCCCAATTTGGGCTGGGGCCTTTTTCCCAAAACCCCCTGAAAAAGCCCTGATGTGTATGAACAACTGGAAGTCTTGATGTGATCTGCAGGATTGCCTTCATCTTTATCATCAGTATTTTTATTATTTGCCACAAAGTCTGCAGGTTGCATTTGTTAGGCAAGATATGACTTATTTGGAGAGAAAGCATTAATTTTGTAAAAACTAAAGTATTGCCATTCTTTTAACTTAATTTCTGAATGATCATTAATCTAGCATAACACCATTTCGGAGTTGTTAGATTTCCTTAGTACAATGCAAATGGCCAGTACAAGTGTAAAAGGGTTGGTAAGAGTAAATGCTCACTGGAGGGCTCCTGGCATAAATGTTTTTAATATTTTTAAGTATTATCTTTTGTTTTACTGTTTTAAAGATATCTCAGCCTTTTTTTGTACAGAATAAAGCTGTTACTGTATGGCATTATGGAATTGTGAACTAACTGCACTCCTATGATAAATAACAGCATGATCCAGCGATTAACCGCAACCAAAGCAGCTTTCTGTGTTTCACCTTGCAAAAACTTTGGTGTATCTTTTGAAGTGACAAGTACATTTTTAGCTTGTGTATTGAGTACTTTTGAACCATTTTTTTTATAGGAAATGCATTATTCTTTTTTCCTATGTATGGTACATGGGTCCTTATACAAGTGGCTCACTACAAAATTGACTTTTAAAGTTTCAACATTTACAGAAGAAAAAAACAAATTAACTAAGTATCATGTAACTTAGTAGCTATAATCAGGCCTTTAATTTGAAGCAAATTTACATCTGATGATTGATTATGATAGAGTGATGTCGATTACATCTACATCAAGTACTGTTTAATACCACTAATCAATATTTTACAATTACTAGCACATCACTTGTCACAATGATGATTGAAATAATTAATAATTACACTGGCTATGCTGATGATAATCATAATGACAGTAATGTTGATGCTGACAATACACTTACCTCTCAAAAACTCGGTCCACATTATCTGACATGAGCAGCAGCATACAGAGCTGCTCTAAAGCAATCAGTTGCATAGACCTCTCGTCCCCTTGGCCCATCTGCAGCCATTCTAGCAAAGTCTCAGGGTCCACTTCAGCCATGGCTTTGTATATTAGTTGACTAGCTTAGATCTGTTGAAGCAATATATTTTTTTAGTGTATAGTTGTTCATAATATTAAAAATTTATCATAACACATTAGAAATAAAATTTATTTCACAAAATTTTACTTGTTATTTCAATGACTTATTTCCACTGTGAAGTTTCATTTGTTTAAAAATTCTCTTAAACAATCCTTCCTAGAAGATCTGATCCAATGTCATGGAAAGAACAAAATATAGTCAAGGTAGGACCTTCCTCATTAGAAAAATCAATGAGAACTGTTACTGAAAATTGGATAGATTCCGTTCTTATTTTCAAGGAAAAGTTTATCTCGTCATATCATACCTTTATTCAATCATCTCTGCTTTTGTACGCGTTGAAATAATCCATTAAAATATCTTTCTAACACATGACAAAAACGAAAATGCCCTTTTGTTTAAGATTTTTTACGACGAAAATAGACATAGCCTCGTTCCCACGATCACAACAAGGGAGATAATAAAAATAAAAATTGGTGTCGGGTCAAAAAGGCCCAAATTCAAAACGGCCCGATCATAATCAGCCTGGACCAAATATGGCCCACATTTTAAAAGTACAGAAACGGCCCATAAATAGGGGTCAAAAAGGCCTTTATGTGTGTTGTGATATGTACATGCAGGTTCAAGTAGCATATTGATCGTATTTGTATATTATTAATTTATTATATGTAAATATTTATTGTTTGTAATATTTCATTAATATTTAGTTGCTTTATTTTTTTAATACCATGAACATATGTTTACTGTTATTAAAACCTTTCTTCTGTCGATGTTTTGTTGTTGTTGGAAGTATTTTAATAAGGGTCTACTCGCTGTCGATTTTTTCTTACCATGATCAAATTTATATGTCACTGAAATTCACACATGCGGAAAGTTTGTATTGCGGACTTTTAAACCTGGTTGAATACGGTTCAGGGTCAAGAAGGCCCAAAACCAAGACGGCCCGGTCCAAGACGGCCCACTTGGTGAGTCAAGACGGCCTAATGTGGTGGGTCAAGAAGGCTCACTTCGATGAGTCAAGAAGGCCAAATAGCTTTTTAATAGGTAGATGTATACATAATATGATACATTATACTTTTTTGTTGTTTTGAAATTGGTATGCAATTTTTAAAGTTAGATAGATACCTTTTCCTCCACGTGGGAGAGCATATAAACAAAACAAACGAAATATTTTATTATATTTTGTGTTTATTTTAACAATGATGATTTCAACCACGAATCTTAAACAAATCCGAAACTTTCATTAAAAAAGCTGAAGGTGACAAAACCGGCGTGGTAGTCTTCCCAAAGTCGCTGAAGTTTTGTCTCCCGTCTTCTGGCCTTCGTCACTCCCTCCCTACCTAGGTCATCAGATTCCACGGCTAGCTGTGCGACCTCTGCTTCTCTGCGCAGCATAGGCACTAGCCTGTAGAAGGCTATGCCGCTCAGGTGGCTCTTGCTGTTAAACCGGTGATGCCACCCTGCTCAAAGAAAATTAGTACATTATAAAAATTACAAAATACTCATTCTAATTTGATTAATTTGAAAACAAGTATTGGAAAGAAAATTAAAGACACGGAAGTAGTAAAAAAGTAAGTAAGACACAGGGTGTATAAACATCATTTAATCGGATTTTAACAGTATGTTTTCAGTTTCAAGTCGTTATTAGTTCTGAGGACCTGGCCGTGGACACACCAGTCTTCCACGCCAAAGACGGAGTTGGAAAGCCATTGCCCTTTCAAGTACTGCAGCAGCTGCTGTGCGGGAGCAGTGGTGGCCAGGCGCTCTAGCTTCTCTACGGCCCCACGGATGTGGTTCGCAGGCAAGAACTGGAGGCCGAAGATCATTCTGACGAACTGATGAAGACCGATTCGTCTTCTGTATATCTCTGCCAGACCCAGCTCCTGCACATGGCGCCACACCGCCTGTCGCCAGTGGAACGCGTACCCCTTCAACTCGACCGCAGGAAACACTTCTCGGACGGCATTCCATGCAGCTATTAAATATTATTCAACTTTATATCAGACATGCAAACAATGTATTTATATTTTAAACTGATAATATTAATAAGTTTCTTATATTAAAGTTGACGCGTTGGTTGTTTTTTTTTCTTTCTTTTTCAAATAAACATGTAACAACAATTAATTCAGTGAAATAATTTGATTGTCTTGTTACCTTGCTCGAAATCAGCCATGACTCCCACCACAGAGTGGCCACCCATCTTATCTATCAGTGATCTCAACACATCAACGTAGTTGGGATTTGTCCCCCTGTTCTACGACCGATGCAGGATCCGTGACGTTAAACGACATTTCGCTGCGCGACACGTCCAGAGCTGTGGAGTCTGCAATGGGACGTGGCTCTTCTTCAAGGTCCGAAATATGAAATGAAATATTAATTTAAAAAAACTGAAATAAGATATTAATTAAATGATAACTGAAATAAAATATTTATTAAATGAAAACTGAAATGAAATATTAATTTAAAAAAAAACTTAAATAAAATATTAATTAAATGAAAACTGAAGTAAGATATTAATTAAATGAAAACTGAAATAAAATATTAATTAAATGAAAACTGAAATGAAATAGTAATTAAATGAAAATTATTTGGCATATCAAGAGGGTTTTAATTCGGTAAACGACGTTCTGTTTCTTTTCATTTATTTTTTATATTTATCTTTGAGTGTCTGTTACTTTCAACATAAATTTGAAAATAAACGATAAGATACTGAGAAAGGAAAAACGTTCGAGAAAAATACTATCCAAACAATACTTTTTTGTGTAATATGAGGCTGCTGCACATGTGCAATTTCTGCTTTTAACTTTAGTTTTATAGTTTATTATTATAATTTTGCAGCTTTTTTTCTACACATATGTAACATCCACATATGTAACATCTAAGAAAACCTATTTAATTGTGTCGGGGTTTGCTTTTCAAATAAAAACTATAACTTTTCAAATGTCTTTGTTACTTGCTCCCATATTTGTTTGATCTATACCCCTTCCACTTTTCGCGTCGCCTTTGATTCTTCGCATCATCGACTTTTCTTGTATGAAAATGAACGCAAAATGGCGTTCGCATCCAATCGGAACCCCTCGGGTAAATCCGCCCACGCGACAATCATCCGAAGAGTTCCGACTGGACTAGGCGGTTAGCTTAGTGATACTTCTGGGTTTTGGCAGCTTAGTGATGCGGCTATGCGTAATTGGGCAAAAATATAGATCTAAATACTTTTTAGGAAGTCGTTCTTTTTTCGCGGAAAATATGAATAAATAAACGTACATTAAAAAAAAAAACGCTTCCAGTTTTTAACACAAACGTTTTATACTGTTTTTTTTTTTACGAAAAAAGAACAAAAAAACAACAGCTCGTGGAAGATGTAGCGAGTTCCTGTTAACATCATGTTTGACGTAGATTTAGACTTTGCCAAGAAAACAGTGGGTCAAGGTTATAGACTTTCGCGTTAAGCCGATCGAGCCGTTGAAATCACTATGCGCGGGTCCTGACACCATCCCGGTGCATTATTTTTTTTTGCAAGTCTTATCGTACCTAATGCAACAGAAATACAAGCTCGACAGTCCCATGATTTCAGTGGTTGCAACCCCGCTGAGTGCTGTAATGCAGGACCAAGTAAAGTATATGGGTTAAGTTTATCCCATTTCTAAGAAATAGCCGAGAAGTTCCGATCGAGCGTGTTGTTTTTGTTTTGTTTTGTTGTTGTTGTTTTCGTGTTTTGCATTTAAATATTCTCTCTAAACACCTCAGCCATTTCTACGACTTGTAAGGAAAAAAAAACGGATGCGAGACATCCAACGCGCTTTAAACATAAAGATGGCTACTCTTGGGAATAAACACTCCTGTACTGTCGATTAATTGCATAAATATTTAAGAATAACGAACCGTAATTCTAATGAGAACTTAAACTATGCTATCTGCTACTTTACTTTCTTCCTTGCTGTCTGCTACATCTGTAATTACAAGCAGAGCAGCATTATTATCTTCGGCATACTCGGTATCTTTTGTTATCCAGCAAGAGCTATTTTCCGAACGAATACGGAAAGGACCGAAGATGAAGCGAATGTGATTTTACAATTTCACGCCGTTTTCAGGCGAGTAGCTGCCTTTGCCCAGAATACGCATTTGCGTTCACGTTGTCTCCAATGTGTCAAGCGCCCGAATGTTTATGAGTAGTACAGCCATGACATCTATTTTATACATAACCGTTTTCAGAGTTTAGCTGCCATTGTTTAAGTACATGTGTCACTCCTACTTCCCTAGTTACATTTGATATCATCGTCCATTCTGATGCTGTCAAACAAACGTTGTTACGTAGGTTGAAAGCGAAAGTAGGCTTCAAAACATATTTAATGTTGTCGTAATATTTTAATATAATCAGCAAATACATGACTAATTTTATGTATTATATTTTATTAACTTACTGTTAAATACATTAAACGTTTCATTAACACGAAATATAGGTCTATATTAATATATACGACTTTATATTACATGTGAATTATCCGAGGTTTTCCGATTGTCGGCTAGGTTGGGAAGCGTCATCGTATGGGAGAGACTAAAATAAAATGACGTCACCGTTTATGTATTGAATGAATATTGTTACGCCCAGTCGCCCTTAAAGGTATAGATCTTTATGTGTTGCGATCAACTAATGTCTATTACCATCATGAACACCATGTAAAACATGTAAAATTGCTAAACCGATTAATTAACTTTTTTGTTGCACCGCTTATTTTAGACATTTTGTGTACAACAATATTTCAAATCAAAACTTCCCAGATACTTCCGTCCTCGAGATGTTCACACTTTTTGTTCATTTTTGAACACAACTTTTCATGTTAAATTTAATAAACAATGATTACAGCATTGAATTGACATACAGAAAAAAATGGATCTGAACGACCATTGCTCGGGTGCTATACTCGGAAGTGTATATGCGTAGTGAGTATTATTGCCTGCTGTCTTGAATAGTTTCTCCACACACGCCCAATCGGAACACCTCGGTAGGAGTTCCGATTGCTCTCGGATGTGTGTAGGTAGTCGGATCACCTCGGTCATTTGCCTAAATGAAACTACTTTTGTGACAGGCGTCAAAACAAAGATGGCAGCTCGAATGACAGCTCACTACAGTTTGAAGCCTGAAAACTTCAATTTTTGGCGGCGACAAATTTAAATCATCCAAGTTTCATTTACCTAGCGCAGCAGACACTCAGCTGTCAAACGACGCCATTGTTTATGTTTGTGCGAACTACATTGAAAAAAGTTTCAAGTGATAAAACTTGTACCTATCAGGATTTTAGTCGTTCATATTTTGCGTTAAGTTCCTCGCATGTCCGCATTTTACCAGTTATTTATTTGAAAAGTACGAATATATTCAAAAGAATTATTACAAAGGTTATATATAGTTCCCTTGTAATTGTGCGTAACTTTAACAAACGGCCCAGATACGCGCCTGGAAAATGCCGATGTGTTCAGATTGCGAGCGCTAAGCTAGTCTGGTTCATATGTACAGATGTGTCAACCAGTACGTCAGGCAAACGCAAATTTTAAACGGCGGCCCACAGTGGTCTAAAGATTATATAGGGAAATACTGTATTTTGTTGCTCAAGTGTACAATTCTTTTCACATATGATAGATATAAATAAATTGAACTGGATTAGATTTCCGTGATCAGGGATGCATCCTCTTTTGTCCATGTTACTTATTAGGTGTGTTCTCTTAGTGTAAAAAAAACAACCAGTAGGGTTCGTTGATTCTCTTTATAAATTGTTTATTGTGTCACTTGAAAAAGGCTAAACAATGCATGGGACCTGAAATACAAATTGTAAATTCATTAAATAACAAGTAGATGTAATAATAATTAATATATGTATTAGGTTATAAAAGTACAGTCTAATGGCCAACTTGCATAAAATAATCATACAATAAACAGATGAAATATACACATGTAGTTTAAATATGAATAACTTCGTTAAATAGTGTTTAATACATAATCCAAACATTGCAAATACATTTACATCTACAACAAAAACAAAATACACTTTTCTTTTTCGCACTCACCAGCATAAGGTTCTGTCACTCATTTATTGTGATGTTATTACAGACAACTGCCACAGATGACATCTGACAGAGTCAAATGTAACTGAGCAATAAAGATGAGGATGTGAAAAGAAAATGCAGGTGCACTTAATCGTAATCGGCATTTACAAACGAAATTCAGACATTCAGAATGAGCAATGGATAATTAGCACTGAACCAATTCGTCATTAACATCAATTGGCAATGATCAAGTCATGACCGTGATTTGAACAATGTAAGGCTAATTAATGATAAAAACGTACATACCACATATTACAATAATCTGCCAGGAGTTATTTTCTTCCTCTCATGTGAACATTTCTTATGTACTCTAAATTTACTTTGACTGACTAACTGATAACTGGTTTATTTAAGGGTCAGCACATACATTCGTATTTTATCGTGACCCCGTCATGTTGCCCAAGCATGACTTAAAGAGTTGTGACCAATGTGCCAAATAGTGGGTTCCTATCAGGTATCCAATTTCGGCTACCTACTTACATAGCTAAAAAGCTTAATTATTTGGGTAATTTCGTAATTTAGTCCTAATATAAGGTGAGTATTTAAGTGTGTGAATTTCACTGTCTAACTTTCGTCCTAGTTTCATCTTAAAGCTGTACGGCATTGGACCCCTGTTTTACCCTAATGTGTGGTGTTTTTTATTTGGTATCTTTATGGTTTGTTTTAGGTTGAACTCTTCCAATCGGTAAAACGAAGTTGTCATTGAAAGGGTCTACCTATGCCCATCTCCTTTTACAATCGTAAAACTTCGGGTATTTCCGTATGGTTCGTAAAATACACCTCGTACATAGCTCTAGAATACACCAAAGTGCGTCGCCTGAGTTATGAAACAGTGTCCGTTCGCGAGAAAGTAACAAATTATATATATATCATTTAGTTGAGTATATCTTGCAATAACAACGATTTTTTTTATCAATACAATCTATATGATTTACGGAAAATTGAAAAGTCAACATTAAATACCCAGTATTAAAACTAAGACACACAAAGTAGATCCAAGATGGCGCCTTATTATGTCAGAGGTCTCTTGCATAGCATAAAGGCCGAGGTGATCAGATTGCTCCTTTTATAGCATTGGTGGCGGGAGTGTGTATGTGATAGGTGGTTTCGGTTGGGTGCCTTTTTTACGGGGTCTTTAGGAGTCCATCGTTTATTTAGCTACCTTCTACCTATCAGCTAAAGGGACTAACTCTCATTAGATCCTAATATTTCAACTTAGATTTCTTTGATATAGTCTATCTCTTCCAGATATTCAAATAATGCTTTCTTAATTAGATCTAGTTTTTCTGGAGGAAAAAGTAATGTTTTTATATTAACGTTTGTTAGACCTAAATTCACAAACATTGTTTGTTCATGTTTTTTTTGTTGTTTTTTTCGTGCAGTTATGTGCTGCCCGCATATAAATATTATATGATGTAAAGATTCAGTTGCGTTGCAATGCGGGCATTTTCTTGGTCTAATTTTGTTTTCCGCTTATAGAAAACTGGCTCCTAAACGTAGTCTAGTGTAGACTTTATCGTAGAAAATATTGCTATGGTGCATCTTTATTTTTGTATTTCTATCACCATATGTGTAATTGTTAGATCTAAATTACCTTTAAAATACCATGGGAATATATATTCACCACATCCAATCAAATAGTTGCATCATAAAATGCTAAGCTGGTGCTTAAACAAACATACCAAATACTATTCTGGTATGTTCTTAAAATATACACTTTATATATGTATCATATTTTTCGACTTGTTGAACCATTACTTGTGTTGCTATAAGCATGTACTTGCTTGAACGCATTAAAGATGGTTGTTGTTGTTGTTGGAAGAAGAAAATGAAATACTACCTCATCACATAGAAGACCATTTATCCATGCAATTCTTATAATAACAAACCCCGGAAAGACATTCTCACTACAATCACAAAGCAATTATCTCTACAGGTGAACTCTTCCAAACTGTATGTTAAAATCAATGGTGCATACAAATAATTAACTTCTTCTCTGTTACATACTCTCCTGTCCTGTTAAAGGCATCTCGAAAGGAATGTGGTATCCCACTGAGCCAGGCCCCCACATGCTATGACCAGACCTGCTAATTGCTGGTCATCACTGCAGGGAGTCTTTAGCCAACATAGTACTAAACTGTCACAGTAATACCTCTGATGGGTTAATGCAAAACTAAATTACCTGCTAGTATGGATGTGAGACAGTAGGCTAGTTTTACACAAAGCCACAAACATTATTGTTAGTGATAATGATTAATGTGGGTTGTTTACTATATGATCCCTTACAAATTCTTTATTGCATTAATTATTAGGTGTCAATTTTGTAACTGCAAGGTTATGTATTTATTTCATAGCTAAATATTTATTTTGAAAATACAGTGAGAGATACAAGTTTTAGTATTCAAAATGACTCTGAAGGACATTATTCTGACAATGAATGACTTTTTAAATTGCTTTTGTTAGAATCGTTTCGTTACATTTTACAAATAAAAATAAAATATAACTTTAAATATATATGAGAACTAAAGGAATGAAAGAAATAACAAAATGTATAAGAAATAACAAAATCAACCAACAAAGTAAGAAAGAAAACAAATCAAGATTTATATATATATATATATATATATATATATATATATATATATATATATATATATATATATATATATATATATATATATATATATATATATATATATATATATATATATATATTGGATTGCGTAATTGGTATATTCACAACTGTTTCCTTTACAAAATGAGAATGAATATGTTCAACCCCCAGATATAGCATACATACACTTGGATCTTGAACAATACCTGTGTGACAGACACATCGTTACAGACTGTGGCAGCCTGGCTTATCAGAAAACAGATGCCCTCACATGCTGGGTGAGGCAATAAATGGGGGGGGGGGGGGGGGGGTCACTTATATAAGGCTTTTGAGATCCCTTTAAATGACGTCTCGTCATATATCCATATATCATTTAAAGACATTAATTAATATGTCTCTTGACCGAATAAGTCAATGAGCTGAGATGAATAAAGTATCATCAAAGTTACAACCAGATACACTTTAGAAGGCATCTCCCACACTTAACAAACAAATAATAATACAAATTTCGGTGTGGGGTGGGGATGACCCCTAACCTACCTAGAACGTATGTCAAAATCGGTCTTCGACGCCCCTGCTATTTCTCTGCCCCATCTCTGTCTGTCTGCCTGTCTGTCTGTCTCTCTGTCTGTCTCTTTCTGTCTCTCTGTCTCTCACTCTTGCTTTAATAACCAGGATCCTGATTAATATCTTGTTTTGCACTCTTTCGTTTGGTTTATATAATTAAAATTTGATTAAAATGCCGATCACTTGGCATTATTGTGTTGGGTCCAGATCGCAAGTACGCCATGTTCACCTTTATCCTTAAACAAAATGAACAGTGTACCTTTTTTGGTTGTATTTTTTTTTTACCTTTTAAACTATCAAAATATAATTTTGATATTTAAAATAATCCATAAAAACAGCTTAATTAGATATAAAATTCAGTGAAATAGACTGAAAAATAAAAACACTGTGGTGAGTTTAATACAGCACATATTTCCAGATTTCGGCCTGTATTAGTTTCTGCCTTCAAAGATGGCTGTGTCTTATCAGTGCCTATGACATCACATGGAAACTATCAAAAATAAAGCGCCGTCCGAAGTTACAGAACACTTTTTTAACTGTCCAGAAAAATGATCCGGAAAACTAATCAATCATTAGCTTCTATTTGTTTGTATCTATCGACTGCTAAAAGAACTGTTCGCTTAGCCATAAAAAATATCTTGCACTATATTAACTTTAATAGACCACTGAGGTCGCCATTATTTTAGTTTTCTTGATCATTTGCCTTTTACACTTTGACCAGGGGAAGGAACTCCAGCTGCCAAGTCGAAATCGCTTTGGATAAAATTCGCAAAATAAGCACTTCTGGCCTGAATGCGCATGCGCAATTATCGCGCGGGTAGTTCAAGATGGTTGGTATTGTTGTTTTAAGAAAACGAAGATTTTAAATTTTATCTGCAGCAATGCTTACAAGAAAGACCAGATTCGCTCGGACAGGTTTGTTCAATACTGTGTTGTTGTTTTTAAAATGAGCAAGAAATTCCCTTCACGAGGTATTTGTTCCATGCGTCTGACACTAGGCACAAAATATCGCTGTGAAGACAAAATAAAAAAAAAAGTTTTTGATATGTATCAATTTGGCTCTGCGGATCACGTGGTAAACGTCACCTAGGAATCGTCTCAAAGCACCAGAAACAGTGTATTTGTCACAACAATGCAACTTAAATATGTCAACGATATGTTTGATTTTTTTCTCATGAATAATGCTATCAAATTGTTTTCAATGAAGCATACTCATATGGTTGGGTACCAGAAAGGCCGTTGACCAAAAAGGCCTTACCAAAAAGGCCGCAAACCTAAAAGGCCGCAAGTTTCATGCAGTATAGGATTATGAATATGCGTTTTAAATCTTAGATAGTTTAATGATAAAATAACAAGTGGGGGATATGGTTGTCAAACATTCCATTTATACTATACCTACCCATGTGCATTTACTCGATTATCACTCTTTCAGCTATGACCTGCATAATTTTACATGTGAACAATCAAATAATTATCTATAGCCTACTTAACATTAAAGGGACTGAGGTCTTTAATCAATTCTAATTAGTAATTATGGTACTGCAATAATATCGTATTGCTAATTAATTTACCTTTGAACTTTGGCTTCAATCAGTGCGAAAGAAATTTCATTAAAAAAAACGAGACAAACTGTTAAAAACAAACTTTCCAATTTAAAATAGACAATATGAAGTAGGAATGTAATAATTAAAGTTAATGTTATAACACAATTATGTCAATTAATATTATTTCAAAACAGGTCTCCTTTCTAGTGACTATTATAATCATATATAGTCATATAACATTTACTGTATTAAGATTTATAACATATTAGATTCACCATCTCCTTTTATATATAAGGCCTTTAAGGCTTGCGGCCTTTCTGGTTTGCGGCCTTTTTGGACCAGTACCTACTCATATCATATGGCTGCTCCCTCAAGTTGAGTCCGCTGTTTCCAGCAGCTGTCTGGTCTACTTCTCTCTCGTTCACTATTTCGGTTGCAACATCTGCACAAAGTATGGTAGTTTAAAATACACCTGTATCACCCAAGAAAACAACTACTGCACGCACAGAACACACACACACACAAGTTAATTGGAATGGGATATAAATACAAGATCAAATAACATTGAGTAAACTTTAATTGAAATCAGTGATTGGAATTAGAAGTTTTAACTTACAATGACTCAATCACATGCATTTTGTATGTTTTGTCAGGTCAAATATTAGTTTTCACAACAATCCTGGATTTTATTAGTATGAATTTACTGGAATTTGAAAGGCGGGTAAGACAAACAAATGTGCATTCAAGCAAACATAACAGATCTTAATAAGAAATTTTCTGACCTGTGGCTGCTTTATTTGTTTATTAGTACGAGATGTATGTGAAAGATAACAAGTATTTTTAATAACAAATAAGGCCAAATGCTTGAAGGGGTCTAGATAAAGCTGGGTTATTCTGTGATAAACATAATTTAAGTGCCATATATATTATCGATAGCATTTACAAATCAATTTGAAACCTTGTCTATTTAAACATACCAGTTACATCCATACACCAGACATGAGTTGGGATATTTTTGCAATTTTTATAATTTTAGGGGCGGTGCAAAACGTTAAAAGTTGTGATTGATACTGCATTTTCATTTCAGATAGTGTGTAACTCAGGGGCTAATCACTATTGTTTACCAACGATGCATGCGCATGCCGATTTGATGATGCATTAAGATCTTTTAATGGAAGGTATAATAATATATTTTTAAGTAATCTGTCATGATATTTCAGTACAGATTGAATGTGGTTCATCAAAGGTTTAGTAAATGAGCAAAAGTTGAAAAAATGCTAAATAGAAAATCTGTGTCCAGGCTGCTTTAAACATTATTGCAGCATAATCAATATGGAATGAAGTCTACCAAAAATGTAAAGACAAAGGCAAATCATTAAAGGGAAACCAAAACTCTCCTCAACAATTTCTTATGAAATGATATAAAATGTACACAAAATGCCACTGACTAGATCATATGTGAACACAATCTAACTACTTAACATTTGTAAATATTGCATAAAAATACAATAATGAGGATTGGACACTAAGAAAGGCCATGTATTTCAACATACAGTAAACATTATAGTACTTTTGAGATCTTTTTTCATACTTAAAAGAGGTTGCATACCTTATGCAGTGTTAGTTGTAAACAGTTAACTTCATAAATCATAAATATTTATCACAGCATATTGTCCATTTGTGTGTATGATTTTAATAGATTGTAAATGATAAATAAAGCAGTGAATCTGTTTGGCATAAAACATGACAGGAACCAAGTCACAAATCTGATTGTCTATGAACAAACAAAAAGATTATTTATTCAACAGTTATTCCTTTTCTCGCCGAGAATCTGTAAATGGAGTTGCCCTTTTTTTTCTCTTAACCAGCCAAGAACTGCAGATTTTCCAATAGATACATTGTCTTTCTCTATGAGCAAAATAGCTCTCCGGACACGCACTGTCTTCCCAGGTGAAAGGTATTTCTTCTTGATGGTTTTGGCGTTTTTCACAGCCAGTCTTAATCTCATTGCATGAAGCAGCCTTTTTATTTGGTTGTCTAAGCATTTAGTTCTGAAAAAAAGAGGACGATGTTGATGATGATGATATATTAAAAAAAGATGAAGAGGAGGAGGACTATGGATATGCAAGTGTATATTGTTCAAACTCAAACAGACATATTACCGCACCCCCCTACCCCACCCCCATGTGAAAACAGTAAACATATCAGAAACAGTTATTTAAATCACATCAATTCCATATTTATCAACATAGATACATAATATCATCTGCATTTTAAAGGTTATCCCAGGACTGGTACACCAAATGTAAGGATAATGAGACTGATTGTAGTATAATGTCATATGTCCATGGCATGATATTACTAATGAGACTGGTTGTGGTATTATATATATTATAAGATATTTTAAGTTGATACTGTCTCCATATGACTAAAACATTGTTTGTTGGATGCTTACATAATTTGATATGATTAGAATGATAATCATGATTAGCAGCTTATACTGAAGGAGTTGAACACAGCTAACATAATTGCAGAGAACGTAATAATGAGGATGATGAAGTGGAAGAAGAGGTGCACACCGCTAGCAATGAATGAAATAACTTAACAGAATAACATAGAATGGGTTTATAAGTTGGGATGAAACTTTGAGATATGTTTAGCAGATCGTATTCAGGTTCACTAATGAGACGGCCCCCTAAATTTAATGATCCGTAATACCCAAAAATATGTGCGTTCACTTTTCAGCTCACACATCAATAAAAACACGTCCAAAGAACAAAAAATGTCGTATGGTGATAAAGGACATATACCCCCATCAATTGATGTCATTGGTTTAATCAATTACCCTATATTGTTGGAAAGTTCGCTGTGTTTCTCCGTAGAAATGTCAACTTCCGGTGACCTCGGTTTGGTTACGCCATCATTTTTGATTATCGAAAACTGCTAGGCTGAAAATTTCACCGTGGAAATCCTAACGGGACATCACTTTTTCTAATGAAATACTTTTTATTTGGTTTAATCAACAAAAGTTGTAAAAATATCAAGCTCAGATTTGGCTGATCCGCAATACCCTAAGATCCGCTACACCCCAAACAACTGTACTTTGAGGCTGTAAACCACTCTTTGAACACTGTTGGGAATTATGTTTCACTGATAAAACATAGTTTCATTTCCCATTTATTGGCATAAGACAATTAACAATTTAATGATAAATAATGGACACTTCCTATAATACATTCGGCTGTATACAATATAGCATTATGTGAAAATTTTGGGATGAAAACCTTCCCCAAGATGTTTCTCTTGTATTTATGCAGCGTTGCTTATTTCAGGGTGTGAGTCTGTTATAAAAGAGAAAGCAACAGCAATAAAGGAAACACAAAGAACAGACATTAAACTGGTAAGAAATGATTAAATTGAATAAAAAAATGTGAGAATGATGCTTACAACTAAAAATCAACCTCTTTTTCTTGTTTAATTTTTCATAGATCTGTAACAGCATTTTTTCTGTAATTTTAAATTATATATAAACTAAAGTGGCCATAACTTATAAAAAAAAACTTGTAATTAAGGTAATTTTAAATGAAAATATTTGAATATTTAAGTTGTTCTTTTTTATATGCATTCAGTTGGTATGTTTTTTCATATTTCAGGCATTTAGACTAGCAGAGAAGGAAAATAAAATCACAGTGAAAGATGGAAAATCAAGCAAAAGGTCTTCAGTCAAACAGAGGATGCTGTATGAATTTATGAGTGACTCCATTGATACAAAGCCCAATGCTTTGGAGAACTTGAAACCTAAGGGTTCAAGAAAAGTGAAAGCATCTAATGAAAAGACAGTAAAATCTAAACTATATAACCTTTCATCCAAAACCAAAACTGTTAGTAATTCTGCTTGCAGTTCAAGGTCTGTGAAACCAACTAAAACCCCTAAAGGTCAAATAGGAGGGAAGAAAGTTTTACGAGCGGTTCAGCAAACTGTTGTTACACCAGTTTTAAGGAAAAGGGTTACAAAAGGTCATTTAAAATGTGCTCAGCCCAATTTGGAAGATGTTTCACCAATCATTGGAAGCACAAAACAAATGAAATGTGAAAAAAAAAATTTGCCTGGTCAGAAGAGAAGGAGAGGGCAGAGCAATGATGGGGTGAGGGAACTAAGATCTGCCAAGAAGATCACACAAAGTGTGATCGAAACCCCTCCAGTGTCATTTTCTGTGTCCAAATGCGACTTTAATGACAGCGCCATTTTCTTGGAGCCAAAGGCAAATTTGTTCCAATCCACTAAAACCTCAACTCCAACTATTAGTTCACAAGCTAAAAAATCAAAGCAGAAGAACTTTAATAAGAAAAAGAATCTTGGCCACAAACCTGTAGTGACATCTACCCCAAATGAGATTAAACCTCATTCGACATATACAAAATTAAAGAAAAAAACCCAGGAAGTATCTCCAGCTTTTAACCAACAGCAATCAACTGAGTCAAATAGTGTTTCCCCAATTGTCCGAGGAGAGACACCAACTTCAGATTATGCTTCCATGGATTCGGTTGATTTGATTCCTAGTCCTTCTCCGCTGAAGCAGCCTGCCACTATGACTATTGATCCAGCACCTGCCTTCAGTTTGGATGATGATTTAGGTTAGTCATTTATGGTTTATCATAACATCATAAAAGATGTTCCTTTACAAACTGACTTTAAGATGGCACAACTTCAGAGGCCATTTAAAAGGGTAAAAATACATTTTTACATATATATATATCTGTCCTGTTGACATTTTTTAAAAACTAAGCTTAAGATTTTCAGACATGCAATTGTTTTTCTATACCAGTACTGTGGTAGTACCATAAGTTAACAACTGACAATTCAAGTAGATTCTTTTATGCATAGAAGTATGATGGAGCAAACATTCTGCACCTATGCTGAGTGCCATAAATTTAATATAATATTTATCATGTCATTTAATGATATGGACACGTCCAAAGAATGGCAGAGGATTGCCACCCAACACTTATTGGTGCTAGGCCAACGAAGCAGAGTTCACCTGAAAAAAAGGCAGACGGACTGTGTAAATAACAACATTGAAGCTAGTAGGCTAAATGATGCTGATCCCATCGATAATAATACCTGGCGTGTTGCAAACCCTCGTGTCAGGGAACTGAACAGATGTAAAACAAACACATATTTTACGCAAGGCTATGCTACAATACATATTGAATGTTACTTTATATTTGATGTCTTGGTTTCAGATATGTTAAACCTCAACAAATCCTTTGAGGACAGATCCTACAACCATTCAGCAAAGAGAATCAAGAAGAAATTTGTCTCTGACAAACGAAGGGTATGTATTGAACTCTGCAATACATTGTCAACTGTTGATGTTGTTTTTATTTGTAAGAACTGACCAGATGGTCTATCGAAGGAAGTGTTGATGCAAGGTGCTGGAGGCCACGGGTTTGGTTAAAGAAAGATACATGCAAGAGTTTAAGAAGAAATAAATGGTGTTCCTGTTTTTATGCAACACAATGAAGTTGGGGGGTTGTGTTGGGGCAGTTGTTACATCTTCGCAGTTGTTACATCTTCTCGACTAGCAGCCCATCCATAGACACATTGTTGTTTGGGTTTCTTCTTATACAGATTTGCATCAATTTTGAACGAAGCTTTGCCTTTATCATAAGAACCGAGGAGACTGTGCACCTGTAATTCGTACAATTATTTGAAAATTGCATGAGTTATTAAAGCTTTTAACGCTACTTTGGGCATTGATATAATACTTCAAAAATAGTTTTATTATTATGGTGTACAGATCTATTTTTTCTTGCTTGTACATTGTATAGTTGAAGAATTAAAACAGCTTAACCTGGCGTGGGTTTCATCTGATAAGGTGGAATGTCATGTTGGATGTTTATGTCATACCTGATACAATGCTTACAAACAAGTTAAAACATATTGTGAGAACAGGTCAATGAATGCAGTACGGAGAGAAATAGCCCTATCTTCCCAGTGTGGGCAGCTCCATGTTCCTACCTTGATACCTTGAAGACACAACATACCAAAGTCTCATTAGACTTTCCATTCCACAAGTTGTCGCATTGAATTATGCTAAGATTATGTCCAGATCTTTTTACTGTCCTATTAGCACTTTTAGCTGTCATTTCTCTAGCAGTATGTCTTGTAACCTTTACATGTCATTGTTGATAAATGCCTGTCATTTATATAGGTTACTTACAAGTGTATTACAGTCCTTGACAAAACCTGGTGAACTGTGGCCCGAGTCTACCAAAATCTCAGTCAATTGTACATATATAAATAAACATACGGTCTACAAGAATTTTTTAGCCACATCCTCAAAATTCTGAATTATTATGAAAAATCTAGATACTGAACTAAACAATGCTTTACAGCCTTTTACTGAACCCAACCACTCCTAACACCTCAGTCAGCTTACCAACCTTTTGCGGCAAAATGCCAAAATCATACTGGTTCGGTAACTTTCGTCCGGTCAAGAAAAAATTGCCAGCCTGGTGGACTGAAAGTCCAGTGTCTTAATTTCTTTTATCAAGACAGCTATAAGTGCAGCTGGTAACAATTTGTTTTGCATTGATAAGCTTTACTTTTTTGAAGAAAAACATTGGAGCTGTTGTCATGATCTTCTCAACCAGCATCAACATTGGTTGACTGTTCAAGTCTATTTCACGAAAACAATTAATTGTATCAAAAAATGTATTAATAAAAATGTATATTTATTTCAAATTTGGAGCACAAACCAATATTAAGTATAGAAAGGATATCCCATTTTTAAAGGGCAGTAAATTCTAAGTTGCAGAGAAAAATCAAACAAATAATTTTTATAAATCTTTCCAGCATTGTAACAAGTGAAGAATACCGTCTGTAGACAGCTCTTGTGCTATGCTAACTTTAAGACTTTGCTCGCCTGAATATATTGTTACTGGTGGTTCTGTTCAAACATTTTGTCCTGGCATCTAGGTTTTACTATAGACTAGCAGGATGCCTTCAAAATGACCATACAATTAACTTTGTCAGTGTGGTGTGTATCAAACAACAGTATAAGGCGTTGGATCATCGGACATGTCTGATAGACTTCGGTCTGGTAGAAAATTGTAAATACCCAGTCCTGCTGTCCACCGACTTTAAATCTAAGGGAAGCAACCTTTCTTCTCTTGGCAAGGTATTTCTCTGGTAACTATGTTTGATTGTTGTATTGTGCATTCTGATTGGACAGATGCACATCGACTAGTCAATCATCATTCAGCTTTTTCATATATTTTTTTCGGTCTTGCAAATGGTGTTGTTACAATATTTTGAGGGGGGCGTGGCCAGAAAAGAAGCGCAAAATTACTATTAGTGACAAAGGGAACATAAGAAAGCAGCAAGAATATAAAAAGAAATGTGTTAGTGTAAGTTAAGTAATTAATGGCAACTTAGGAAGCCATAGCTTGTTTACAATGCCCAGGAGAAAAACACTTTATACTTTCAATCCAGATATATGACCAGGCACCTTTAAAGTCTTTGAGTTAAAGTCATAAAAATGTTAAATCATTTTTTAAGAAAACACCATATTTTATAAGTTTTATTGGTGAAAGTAAGTATTTCCAACAAGAATACCTGAAAAAGATGAAACATAATATTTTGCAATATTTCTGTTTTGTTTTTTTGGTCTATCATATTTTCTTTCTATCAGACAAAATTTTACAGCTTGGACTGAATGACCGACAGTATTTTTTGCCTTTCGCAAAGTCAAAACAACCGAATAAATTTATACATTTTATTCCCTATCTGATTCTTTTTCAGGAGTCGATTATTGATGAGTGGGCAGAGAAGGTGAATTCTGAACTAGAGGACATTGAAAATTTTGAACTGAGTGTTGAAGGATGATGCACTAATGTCATTAGTAGAAAAAAAGTTATAAATACTATAGGTAATTAAAATGAAATTTATAAATTTTAAATAAAAGAAATGCTTTATTAAAATTGTGAGCTTGAATGTTTCAGATATTCTGTTCTTTAAACAGTCTGATTTCCAAAATATTTTGGTAACTATCTAAATGACAGAAAGTTTATCCTTGTTACACTGTGTAAAATTAAAATTAAATATTTACACAGGCTTTAAACCTGTATTGCTGTTCATGTATAATAGTATAAGTTCTTTTCCTGTTATACACAAATTGATCAGAATTTAAAATATATTACATGTACGAAAATAAATTACTGGTATTTAAAAAATTTGTTACAATAAAAATAACCTGTTATTGTTACATTTGCAACAATCAAGCATGATCATTTTAACATACTTTACAGACTCATATTTTGAGTATTGCATCATTTGCTTCTTTGCCTTTGTTGTTCTATGATGGTTGCTTTATGGAAAAAAGAAGCATAAATAAGGGTAAACAGGAATGAGTAGCTTTGGTTTATTGTGCATTTTTAATGTGCATTGCGATTTTACAATTATGTTATCAAATAGATCTATGATGTACCTGTCTGATTCTGGGAATGCACAATCGAGTAAAAAAAAACAAACAACTCGCCATCAGTCAGGCAGAAACCGATTGTTACTGTAAGTCTTAAAATGGATGTGTTCTTATAACTTTACATAATGTTATAAACTTCCTTAACAGGGGTGGCGAAATCTCAGAAATGTTTACTTGTCCACGGACAAGTGGTTATAAAAGTGTTCTTGTCCGTACCAATGCGCTACTTGTCCGTACATTCATTTATAAAAACACAAGTATTTTAACAACAATGATTTAATAATCACTTAAATCTGTTAAACCATAAAACTATCATGTAATTACTTCATGTTTAGTCAAATTTATCATATCACAATTATGAACGTAAACAAATCTTTTAATGCTTTTAGTCTTATGTTTCAGTTTGGGAAAAAAAAAGTTATTTTTGAGAATTTCAACACATAGAAATTGGATTTTTTCACTTGTCCACGGACAAGCCAATTGAAAAAAGTAACTTGTCCGGGACAAGCAATGTACGACTCGGACAACTCGGACAATTGATTTCGCCACCCCTGTTCCTTAAAATGCGTATTTTACTGTGAGTCTTGTCATAAGAGTAGTTTTTTTTCTGTGAGTCTTTCTATTGACTGCTTTTATGTATCTGTCTTATTCTATATTTTAACATTTTATTTTTTTCATGTAGCTAAGTATCAGTCAAGATTTATTTATTTTCACTCATTGTTTTATTTTTGGTGGTGCTCATGGTCGAGCAGGTAGTCACAAGGTTGTAACTTCTCAGCCCCTGACAGGGCGGGTTTGAGTTAAGGTCGGGGTGGGAACTTCTATGTGTGAAGGTGTTTCCAGGTTATCTGCGGTGTGCTGGTGCTTCTATCTTGACATTTATCTGCGGTCTTCCTACACCAGTAAGCTGGACATTGCCTATATGACTGTAATTGTGTAAGTGCAATGTAACAAAACTAACACAGTATTGTCTGATAATGTTGTAACATAAAATATTTCGATTTTCAAAGTTACAATAGTGCACAGACATATGGGCAGTTGGTATGTGAAAGGTCTTACAAGTACATTAATGGATCTTTGTTTTGTTTTGTACAAATAGTTTGTCTCTAGATCACATATTTGGGAATTTCTTGCTTTTTGTGTTACATAACTCTATGTAGTTTGTGCGTATATATGTTTTTTCTATTCATTTGTATTTAAATGTGTTTGACAATTTATGTGGGAACAGCCTTAGGTTGGTAGTCAATGACTTATTTTTCTAACTTCTCAGCCCATTACCACATGGATTTGAGTTTCAGTATAAACAAAAAACTGAACTTGAGGGCTTTAAGCAGTGGTTCTACTCAGACATTTGACTAGGGTCTCTCTGTTAGACATTGCTGTTGTAACCTCTATTGTGTGGCTGCATGAATTTCAAAAACAAAACTAATATTTGGTGTTGTGGACATATGTCTGTAGGTGGGTGATTCTTGGAAATGAAGGAACGGTGGTTACTCAATATAGTGTGAAATTGTACTAAATCATTATATTAAAATTGTGTAACATTATATATTATTAGAGAAGTTGTCTTGTAAGCTGTACACTTATATGCATAATGTAAAAATACAATAAAATTTCCAAATGAACGTCTTTTCTTCTTAACACTGGGGGATGTTATCTTTAAAACTTAGATGTCCCCTAATTGACATGTTATATTAAAATATTTAATTATTTTTTTTTTTACAAAACCAATCTGAAGGGTAATGGCAGCTATGGGTTCAGCAGAAAAGGGGCTATCAATTAACATGTATAATATTTTCTGTACAATATGTTTTATACAAATTAATTCAGTTTGCATATTGATATAATTACACCCGTGAGGTAAAATATGGTTACATAGAATCGAAGCTGCCCTTATTTTATTTTTGGTTAGAATGAAACATTTTAACTGCTTTCTTTTGTAAATGGTATTTGAATACAGAGCCGTAAATAATGATAACTAGCGATAAATATGGTCTTGCTTCATGTGAAGTCGATTTTCATCCCTACTTAAAGGCATCTCGAAAGGAATGTGGTATCCCACTGAGCCAGGCCCCGACTTACTGAGACCAGACCTGCTGGTCATCACTGCAGGGAGTCTTTAGCCAACATAGAACTAATCTGTCACAGTAAAACCTCTGATGGGTTAATGCAAACTAAATTACCTGCTAGTATGGAAGTGAGACAGTAGGCTAGTTTAACACAAAGCCATTAACATTAATGTTAGTGATAATGTGGGTTGTTTATTGTAGGATCACTTACATATTCTTTATTGCATTAATTACTAGGTGTCAATTTTGTAACTGCATGATTATGTATTTATTTCATAGTTAAATATTTGATTTTGAAAAAACATGAGAGATACAAGTTTTAGTATTCAAAATGACTTAAAATGAGTCTGAAGGACATTATTCTGACAATGAATGACTTTTTAAATTGCTTTTGTTACATACATTTCATTACATTTTACAAATCAAAATAAAATATAACTTAAAATATATATGAGAACTAAAAGAATGAAAGAAAGAAATAACAAAATGTATAAGAAATAACAAAATCAACCAACAAAGTAAGAAAGGAAACAAAAGATATATAAAGAAAAGATTGCATAATTGGTATATTTATAACGGTTTCCTTTACAAACTGTGAATGACTATGTTCAACCCCCAGATATAGTATACATACACTTGGATCTTGAACAATACCTGTGTGACAGACACATCGTTACAGACTGTGGCAGCCTGGCTTATCAGAAAACAGATGCCCTCACATGCTGGGTGGGGCAATAAATGGGGGGGGGGGGTCACTTATATAAGGGTTTCGAGATGCCTTTAACTGATAACATGGTGAAATGTAGACATAAATACTCATTCAGAATATTCAGCAATTTCTTGTCTATTTAAAGTATTTAAGACAGTGGGGATTTTTTCTAAATAAAGATTTTGAACTTAATATGTTTGTACCAGACTGGCTCTGCTCCAGACTTGCAGTGCTGGTTTAAAAAAAAACAGTTACATGCGCTTTGCATGAAGTGATAGGATTAAAATACTAAAATCCTGTTTATGGTGTCAAAAGGCAATTGTCCCACAACTCGAGGATATTAACAAACCTGTTAGTGAGGCTTTCAAGATTACAATATGTTCACATTCTTTCAATGTTATTTCTGGCTCAAAGTGTTCGATGTTACTTTAACTTTTTGTGACCCTGATCCAGGCGTTTCCGCACATCTGTAATTCAACATAGATGAAAGCGATTCAAAAACCTAATTTACAATTGCCTTCAAGCAAACGAGTATGGTGAAGCAATATTGTGCCAGACTATGTCCCCATTGTACGTTTCGGAGACGGGGTGGAAAAAAGCACAGTATTTTATTTGATATGTTAGTATGCTTAAAGATTAGGAAACCGATTTTTGAGCGGTGTCGCTTGAAAGTGACCAGAAAGCTGGATTTCAGAAGCACACAGGATTGACTTTTCATGACCTTGACTACTCGCGGTCAGTTTCTCATGCCTGGGAAGAAGTAGTGCATGCACAGAAAAAAATATCTTTTGTCTAAGGAGACTTCGTCAATTGTGCCCAGGCATGCGTCAAATGGTAACATTAATGGTGATGTGCGTTTAAACTGGAAGTTCATTATATAGTGTTATTCATCAGATATACTTGAAATGCATATTTATGAATGAACAACGCGCAGGAATATTACTCATTGACATTAGGAAGGGTCGAAATGGGCAGTCTAAAGTTAACGCACGCGTTCGGGGAGAAAGGCACACTTGATGACTACTGTATATTAAAACTCAGTTTAATTTGGTCGAATCCGGTAGCATTTATGAGCGTTTATTTTAAACCTAACTTAAGTTAAAATGCAAAACTTACACAGAAAATATTGAATATTTAATAAAATGGTTTCTATTATCTGCTGTACGAAATAATTTTGACCATTGTTTGCACAGCTGTAATCGTGTACAGGGTCAAACTGACAGCGCTTGTGAGCGCTTTGATTTTACAAAAGCGAGCGTCCTGGCGGTTGTTTGAGAATGATGACCGATCACAACTGTCATTTTGCTATTTAAGGTATATTTAGATAGAAAAAAAAATGTTTTTTTTGTGTGTGGAAATTATGCTTTTAAGAAGAGAATGACTTGCATTTAAACATATATAATTTAAATAAAACAAAAATTAACACTGTTTAAGAATGTATCAATAAAATATTGTAAAGATCTACAGTTTCCATACACGAATTAAACAACGTTCTTTATTTTGTGCCTGTGATTTTTAATAAGATATTACAAATATAAATATATATTTCTAATGCAATTTTTATTGCATTTACCAATCAATTGTTATGTATTTTCGCGACCCTTCATGCTTTTCAAATAAAAATACAATCTCAAAAAATGTAAAAACAACACAACACATGTCAACAGCGCTCAAATTGTGATGAAAGAATGGATTTTTGCAAATATATGTGCATTGGCGTTTTCTTAATCCGACAAATATTTATGAACAAATATGGGTCTCCGCTTTTCTTTAAAAAATACTCGTGAATATTTACTCAACTTTCTTTTATTTTCTCCTATGAACATATGAAAATAATTTCTTCAGAAGTGTTATATTGTTTTATTTATGTGTTGTTTTATTTATGTGTTACATTTTGGAATTGTAGGACTTGGTAACAGAGCGATAAGCCATGACTTACTAGACTTCATACAAATGATGCTCTTGAAGGAAGTTATTCCATGATATTTAACTTGAAGGCGCCTACAAGTGCATGCTCCAAAGGTTCTTAGAGATCAATGACTGACAATGCTATCGATAACAGCAAATATTGTTTTTCCAGGAGAAATCTTATTAAGAAAACAATGCTGACCTTGGTCCACCTCGCCATAACACTTGAAATGCAGCAAATGGCTTTTTATGTTGCTGCACATTGCTCTGCCATCATTTCTGATAACAGTGGAAACAATATGGAAGATTTCAAGTAAAGAGGAAATGGTGATTTTATTGGTGTTCTGACCGTCAAGTATCATGATAATTGACTTGAAGTATGCATTGTCTCACTGAGGGACGGGCATTGTCAGTTGTGTAGCGAGTCAGTCGTCAAAATATCGGATTTGCTGCTACGGTTATAAATGTCTTGAAACTTTAAGTATTTGTTACTTTAGAAAAGGTGAAGACTCTCTTCCTGGATAGGTGTAGTGTCATCTTGGTCCAGTAGGCAGGTTAATGACTACGAGTACATTGGCAGCAAATTAAAGACCCCTATGGGATAAAAAAGACTCCAGTCGATTGGTCAACGATTTAAACCTGACTTAATTTGACTTATTTAAGCTTATCTAGAAGTTTACTTGTTATGGATGTAGAGTAAGTACACATTCACATGCATACACAAAATCTCACCAGAAGCCGAACACGACAGACATCCTTTTTTTTGGTAAAACCTTTGCAAGTATAATGATTAAAAAAATACTGCAATTCAAATCGGAATACATGTAAATGTACTGTTATTATGGAGCTTGATAATTAAACTAGAGTATGTTTTTAGTTAAATGTCCCGAGAAAGAGTTTATATTGTATTTTAATCACGTATTTCAAAGGTGAAACTGAACAACAATGTCACGAATAAAAATGTGTCCATTTCTCATTTCTTCCATACTTGTTGGCATTAATAATGAGTGCTGTAGCTAAATAGTGTACTATGTTTATGTTTCTGAGAGATACTATATTACAATATTTTTTTAATTGGCTTCAATGATTGTAAATAAAGAACATTTTCCCAGACTCAAAAATGGTCTCGCGTTTAGCAGAGGGATATCGTTTATCTATCCGATTAAAAATTAATGACCATGTAAGGCAAAGTATGCACATAACATAAAAACTGCATCCGGGTGTGTCAAACGTTTGGATGGGACCAAGATTTTTCAGCAACAGCATTTTTTAAGAGCAGATGACGTATATACATTATATTGATCTAAAAATATATATATTTATAAAAAATATATATTTATCATTAAAAAGCCAAGTAATGTACTTTGGTCCCTTACTTGTGCACAGCTGGAGGTATGTAATAATGTTAAAAGTTTAAGCCCCGAAGTACTTTTTTTGCCCTACAATGAGCTGTATAAATGCTTTATGCTCAATGCGTTATTAGTCTTGTCTGTACCCTCAGTACCGTTGCTGAGCATCACGCCCATTATTTTGCAACTTCTTGGTTGAAATCAGCTGGCTGCACAAGAACTTTTCGATCGAATGTGCATGTTTTTTGTTGCCACGTCTCTCAAGCAAAATTGTCGACCTTTTCACAGCTGTTTCAATTTGCAATTTAGGATACCTGTCATAATTTTAGATTTTTGCACTACGTGGAATGAAGTAAACTCAGGACATTCTTCCTTAATCCTTTAATATATGTGTCCTCAGGTATTTTTGTTCCCTCGGACATTCAGTCACTGACCTTATTATCACAACAATCAGCATTCAGGCCCCAACTATAGGTTGTCCTTAGCAAGCAACGTCTCCAGTATTATCAATAAGATAACATTAAGATTGCGCCTCTTGTCATGTTACTGAATTTGTTCAAAATGTCATTGCTTGAGCCCGTCTATGGTCTAGGGAAGGTTTCACGGTTCGAAGATAGACCAACCAAGAGTTGTTAATCCTTTGGACTATTTGCTGCACTTTGCAAGTTTCTGCCTCTGCACTGGTTCTATCAAGAAGTGAACTGTCGAGAGGGATTTATAAGTTGAATAAACTTTACCCAATGGACTAGTCACTGTCAACAAATAGGTAAATCTTAGTTTTTATCCAAATTGTATACATGAAAAAAGACATTGTCAACATTAAATGGCCATAATTACAATAGAATTATATTCTCACCATATAAAGTTGACCCAAAGATTCAAATAATGAAACTTTTTTGTCTGTTTATAGAATGACTCAAAACGATTGACTGAGTATTTGTATTAAGCCCTTTCCAAACATTGACAACAATTGCCTGTAAGCAACCCAGTGTGGATTCATCCGCCCTTTATTTGCCATCCAAACAATAGAGAACGCTCATCACAATGGTAAACCACCGTAGAGATTTGTCCATTTGGATATTATCACATAACCTGGTTTAACCATGCATTGATCATACTAAAGCAAACAGCGTAGATCGAGATCATAATATAAGCAGTATATGTTCTGCAGGTGCTGACTCTTTATGCCTTATAACAATTGCGTGTAGGTTTGAGCAAAACCAGTAACAAAGGGGATGAGTTATTTTGTTAAAACAAATATATCGGGGTACAGGACAAGGGAATCGTCCCACAGATGTATCGAACTAGATAAATCGATCACTGTACAGTGTTGCCGATGAATACAGTATCAGCCAGATTGTGGCACGATTATACCACTGGTGCACACTACTCATTACGAGATTATCATTGAAAGACTGCTTGTGTATACTGTTAGACTGCTTGTTTTGACAGAGCTCACATTGTCTTAATTATTTTGGGAAGTTTGGATTGAATTATCTTAATTACTTGAGGAAGATTGGATATACTTATCTAAATGGTAAATAGGAAAATAGATGCACGAGTTTATACTTTTGTATCGTATCTTGGCCTTTTCAATCGTTTCTTTTGTTAATTGTGTATTAGCACTTTGGAAAGTTCAGCGTAAATTATTAAAACGGATTTTCTTTTTCCTTGTGTGTTTTTTATTTTGGCTTCACACCAAATCCGTAGGGTATGTATATAGGTTTCTCGGTTAATTTGTGATCGGAATATCCTATGGTGGGTAGAGTTTCTAACAAATCAGTTTGATATTTTGACCTATCTTTTCCTTATACCAATATTCTAATACCTTTATTCATAGTTTATTCCTCATTTTATATCACTCGATGGTTATTTTTTCGATTTGGTCACAGTTTATTGTTGTTGTTTTGTAAAAAAAGAAAAACATTGTAGAATCGCAATGAATATTTGATTAACAATTCATCTCTGCTTAAATGTAAACATATTGTTCAACATATATGTCTGTATGCTGAGTGCATTAAAAGCGTCGTGTATGGTATACGTCAGCCATAAACAATACCCTGGCTCGACGGAGATGCAATAATGAATTATATTTGAGATGCTGATCGTTTAGTTCAAGATCTATGTCCTGCGTTAAACCAAGGCCAAGTATTGGAAGTACAATATTTATATATATATATATATATATATATATATATATACACACAATGTTTATAATAAAGAACACTTACGAACATCAATGTTATATAAAAATAAATATTTCGACGAGGATGGGATTCGAACCCACGCGGGCAGAGCCCAATGGATTAGCAGTCCATCGCCTTAACCACTCGGCCACCTCGTCCGTTAACTTCTTTCGTTTTCTTTGCTATTTTCTTTACAAAACAACAGTTTATATTCACTATTATGAATGTTTGAAAGTGAAATTAATGGTTTTGAAATGAAAACTTCATTTAAATCCAGCAGAAAGAACATAAGTAATTTGTGTTAAAATTCCAGTGGCCAAACGAACCTCCATTGTTACTCTGTTCATACAGATGTGGAAATTGTCACAGATGAAAAATCGTTTAACGAACTTTTTTAATCAATTATTAATTTTATTAAGCGAATTCAGAAATGTTATCGACGCTACGATTTTCCGTTTTTTGATCGTTTATAGGCAGCACGCAACGAAACAGACATGAACAAATATTTCAAACCAACGTATTATCGAATTATATTGTCAATTTCCTCTCTTGTCCACTTGCTGTTAGTGGGTTTATTCATGCATATTCCTAACAGGGTCGCGAGTATTTTCACATTGTAAATTTTCTTTTTTTCTTTTATTTCTAGGGAGAGAAACTCAGCCCAGAGGAGATGGCAGGTAAATATTGAAATTATTTTGTTGTTTTATGTATAGATGTAGTTTGTGTTACTTAGTACATGTACAACGCGGTTTAAAAAATTAAAATAAAATGCATGATAAATATTACTACCGTTATTTATAATACTGTTTCTACTATCACTACTGCTACTACTACTGCTACTTACTACTACTGCTACTACTACTACTTAACTACTACTATTACTGCTGCTAATACTACTATTACCACTACTACCTCTGCTACTAATACTAATATTATTACTACTACTACTGTTGCCGCTGCTGCTAATCACTGCTACTACTAATTGTATCATTCACTTACGGGGGAATCATTGGTTACTTAAATCAGTACATTACAAGAATGCTTTCGTTCATTTAGAAGAAAATCCTTCCCGGTTTGGACGCATTGTTAGACGCCCTTATCCGCTCTCTATATGACAAGCATGCTAAGTCTGTAAGATCTCGACATGTTATCGGTATCATCACAAATCACTGCTATCAGGGGAGAATAGGATCTGTGCCAAGCCATATATTTTTCTTTCGAGTGCCTTTGGTAGTTTATTGACCTTGTTCAAACATAGTAAAGGGTTACCTAGGAATGTATAATGATATTATCAAAGACAGTATCACTTTTTAAAAAGTTCTTACTTTTCTTGTTGAGAGATCAGTATATAGCCTATAAACACGGTGTTTGAATTAGCTTATGTGTGTATCCATTTTGAATGGGAGACATGTTCGCCCTTCTCACACACGCCTTGTAATGTATAAATATTTTAACTGTCTATTTTTTCGTATGCTTATATTTATTATATCTTTACTTGAATACATGCAAAACAAATAAATATTTAACATTTTAATACCTATATGTGTGAAATTTTGCTGAGTATCATAACGATCACACGTTGATGTTAATTTGTCTATTGCAAGATTCTTAGATTTTTGAACCTGTCATGCGTGTGAATAAAGAAAAAAATATTTTCCATGTTAATATTTCTAGAATGTAAACGTGCATTTTCTCTGTACGATCGTGATGGGGACGGGACGATCAGTACGAGAGAGCTAGGGACGGTGATGAGATGCATGGGATATTCTCCTACAGACAACGAGATCAGAGATATGCTGAACGAGGTGGATTCTGAAGGTGATAAAGACTATAATACACCGTTTAACTGTCATCAGCATATCCTTAGTTATAGATGCTACGTCTTACAGGCTACCTAACATGCCACATTCTGATTGGTTAAAACCAGCTGCTTCGGCACCCTAGTAAATGTATGCATCACAAACTACTTAATTTGCCACTTTATGATTGGATATACGTAGAATTAATTACTGGTATGTACCGTTCGTCTGACAACTATATATATACTGTAGCTAGACGCCTAATAGGCGATCTGGCGGGATGAAATCAACCGCTTTGGGGCGGATTATAGAGAAAATAATTGCCGATCTTATACGAGGAAATCCCTGACCACCAAGATCTGTTACACGTTTTATAAAAGATGTGGTATTTAATACCAAACAAAGACATGTGGAAAGTATAGTTTTGAAGATTTGGGTGGTGTAAGGCTGAAGAATATATTATATATAGTATATACACGCACATAGCATGTATTTACACACGTAATCTAGTAAGGGTTGCTAAATTTTGAATTCAACGTGACGCCATTTTCTTGTTGTTTTGTGAATTGCACGTGATAGCTTGGCTCACGTGTGACCATGCACTAATTGGCCAGTCAGAAAGAGGTAAATGCGGCGGGCAAAATGCATTGCTGTTGTTTTGTTTTAATCAACAGGTATGGGTGAAATTGACTTTCCGAACTTCCTGTCGCTGATGTCCAAGAAACTGCACGAGTATGAGGGTGAGGAGTCACTAAGGCTGGCCTTTCGTGTATTTGATAAACGAGATAATGGACAGGTACTTTTTAACTTTAGTATGGTGTCTCGTTTTACCTTTTAAGTAACACACTTGTAAATACGCACATCAAAAGTGTTAGAGATATCTAAGCTCCACTGACGTATCTAGGACATGGTTTTCCTGAATTTGCACCTTTTGAACAGAAAATATGGGTTCAAATAAAATCAGGTTTACTGGTCACATGTTGTGGCAACGAAAAGTAAACGAGAATTGTCTTCGAAACATTTCGATTTCGTTCCATGTTCTTGAAGCTACCGGAGTCACATTTGGGCCAATTTGCATTCTCTTGTAAAAAATCAAAACACTAATGGATCACACTGACACACAAATTTTACCATAGATCACTATGTTTAGGTGAATATGCTGATGTTCGTCAAAACCGTGTGTCGTCGTTAGGTTAGGAGAATCATAAGCTGTTTTAAGCGGATTTAAGCTCAACAATCTAGTATATATCCAAACTGCAAGCAGGAATATACCATATGGGTTTAGAGAACGTTGATAAGTCTGATGAGTTACGCAAAATTCAAATAATAAGGACGTGCCGATGTGATACTATTAGCCATAATACTTATCTAAAGATGCAATCTCCAAGCAGAGTTCGTGCCTCACTATAACACCTCTTTTACGGGCTAAATGACAAGAACCTTGTCAAAACATACAAACGATATTTGACCCACACTGATGTTAAGGATCCATAACATATATTAAATTATATTAAATTATCATAGGGTGGAAAAAATAATGTAATTATTATTATTGGAACTATCTTCGCGCCCAATTACGCAGTGGGATAATCCCGCAGATGTAAACATTCAATCTCCAAGCAGGGTTTCGTACCTCACTACTTTTTGAGCCGATCACAGAGGTAAATGGAATGGAAGCCGATGTGCAAGAGATTGTCAAAGAAGAAAAATGACACTTAAGTTGACAGGAAGTTCGAATCATGGCATAGCATTTAATTATGGCCATGCAATATATACACAATCATTTCTGTTTTTACAATGTGAGTTATCGATTACATGATTATTGTATCATTTACACATCCATCTTTCGTATCTTAGAGGCATTGCTGCTGCACGGTAAATCCTACTGAGAACTTTTTGGCGCCGCTCTCGAGAGCATTTTTACTGGGACGACAGTGTAACATATATAAACACGATGACGCAGTTGTTCTGTGAGTCTCTTTTCAGTTAAAAAGGACCGAGTGTCCGTTTTTGTGTGTAAAAGTGTGTAGGCTGCAACAATAAAGTGTAGCTTGCAATTCTTAAAAGTAGCAGGCTTTAATAGGAATTTGCAGCCGATTGGCGAGGTCTTTTTTAACAGAAGAAACCGAGTAATCAAAATAGCAGATCGTCTAGTTTCCATCAGAGTTACGCTTCTTTACTCTAAAATATTTATGTATCGACAGATGTCATATACCCGTGCACTTTCTTGTTACTACTTATAGGAAACCGTTTCTCAGCTTATATCTTGATGCGGTATAACGAATGAGTAATATTGTTTTTATGGGACCATTATTTATCTCTTTTAATGGATCATATATACTTAAGTCCGCTTCTCTTAATTGCCGTCACTAGCACGCGCACACACACCCTTTAGCTATAAAATGTACTTTGTTACGACTGTCAGTTTATAATGCTTGTTAACGAGTAAGACTAATTCATGTAGGTCACTGTGCCTGACTTCCGGTATATGATGGAGAACGTACGGACGCATGTCACGGACAGCGAGATAGACGACATGGTTAAGGAGGCTGATAAAAGACATACGTCAAACATCACATACAACGGTACGGATTGCACTGTCGTTGATGAACCCGTTTTGACAAGTTGTTAACTTCATGGATGTAGTCATAGGTCTAGAAAGAAAAGTCACCTCCCCACATTTAAAAGTTGGCAAGCAAACCGCGCAATAATTCATTGTAGTTTTGTTGACAATATGTTTCATTTTTCCCCAAATATAATGCTACGAAATTAAACATTTCAATGAGATCGAGATAACGTATATCGGTCTATTTAAGGCTTATGCCAAAACAAAAGTTTAAGATTCGCTACAAAGGTCAAATGCATATTTTATTTTCATTTCTTAAATTGAAGCCACATGTGGTCGTCGTATTATGTCACTGAGTAAAACAAATTTATGCAAATGAGTGTTAAACAGTTTTACATATTGTTGTTTTATTATATTTCAGAAATTGTGTCGGGCAACATTTTTTAAGTTTTAATTTAAAGCCATATTAACACAACACAGTAATCTAAACTCTAAAAGAATACAGAATTTAAGTTTAATGTATTTCAATACAAATAGTTTTCGTCCTTTAACTCTGGTTTTGTAGATTTTATTTTCATTGTGTCTATTTGATACATTTCAGAATTCATCACGGAGCTAACGGGAAAATAGATCAGATCAGATATATTGCTTTCTTTTCTCCACACGTGTAGAAAACAACCATTCCATGACAAGTCAGTGACCTGTCTGATAAAAAATTTCGTAAGCAGTGGCAAGTACCTTAGTGCGATCTGTGCCTGGCGCAGGAGATAGTCGAGTTTAAACTATTTTTCACATTCCTAACCCAACAATAACCTGACGTCATACAGATTAGGTGACGTAAAGTAAGGCGAGCCTGTGACACATGTAAAGGAATCGACTGAGTAAGAGAGTGGTGCAGTATGTTAAAAAACCTACCCACAATGGAAATTAATTGAACATTTTTTTTTTTCATTTCGATTTTTTCATCTCGAAATGAGGAACATTAAGAATAATACACACTAGTGCCAATAAATGCACAAATGCGAACCTTTGTCGCAAAATATTGAATATGTTGACTTATTTTGTATGGTGTTTACTGAAAACAGCTTTGCTTACGCTATAAACATATTTTAATTGTGTACGTTATATGCACGCCTGTAATCAATGAGCAATTCAATCGTGATGGAGACTTGTTAGACAGGTTTTACATACGCCAAGCCTACAATCTTAACAAAAATGTATTTGACAGACGTTAACTCTCGGTATAATTTTATTGTAGGTATAATTTAAATGCACAATTCAAAGAGTTTTAAGTGAAATCGAAATTTGCACATTTTTCTTGTTTTTTTTTTAACTTTTTGAGAATTTTGTTGTACTGATTCATATTTCCACCAACATGTTTATGGTTTAAATTTTATAGAATCTTTGTTGAACGTAAATGCAAGGAGGGTAGAGTAAAAATAGCGCTTAAACCAGGTATGTTTGTCAGGCTAGAAAAATCGTCAAACACATGGTAGAGTTTGCAAAATGCTTTTGATTTATATACTTTGATGTAAAGTGAAAGCAGAAGATTTGACTTGTGTCGTTAACGTAAGGTATATTTTTTAAATGCTGTAAACAATGTATTACAAACGGATTTGTTTGCTTATATTTTGTGTAAACCTTTAGGCTTCGAGTGTTATACTAGTGCATATTTCTACTTATATTTTTACAATACGTATTTTACGTAAATTTGATCCATGAAGACCGTATGTTAAACGTAAAAGCAAATAGGTCATGTTTAAGAAGGAAAAAAAGAAAGAAAAACCTGCTTGTAACAGGTATATTTTTTCAAGGCTAGGTTAAAAATGTCAAAGTCAATATTGTCTAGGTAAAAGAAACACACAAGTCGCAACTCACTATTTCGATACATTAGTATCAGTTTTAATGAAAAATGATTTAAAATTGGACACAGTAAGTATGAACTCACTACACTCACACATTTACCGATAAACACTACATCAACATACAGTAAATAGTTTGTACAATTATCTTAGGGTTAACAAAATCAGTTGAATTATCTTCTCAATCAAATGAGTACTCTTTACTAATGAGCCCTTAACGATTAATCTCATACAATTAGTCAATCATTTGTAACATGATTAATCAACTGAAAGGATTTAAATAAGAGTTGATTTTTTGTTTGTTTCATATTCATCCAGCTTATTATTGGTAGAGGAAGACCCTCAACTTACGTCTGGTTTGAACCACCAGCGCACCGTAGGTTAGCTGGAAAACCTCCCCACATGAAAGTTATTGCCCCGACCGTGACTCCAACCCAAGTGGTGAGGGGCTGATGAGTTGCAAGCAACGACTCGAATCACCTGGCCACGGGCGTCTACCACTCCTGGTTTCATTAGATACATATTAAGGAATAAAATGACGCCCCCCCCCCCCCCCAAATACATGACCACTTTTACTCCATGAGAGTAAATCTAGACAGGAAAAAAGTTTCTAACATCAAAATCATAAAGTTAACACTGGAAAGTTTATAAACAATAATATAAAATGAATGCTTAAAACTGAAAAGAAGTCCAACACTTAGGTTAACTATGTAAGGCCATGCATTGGTGACTTATACATCTCTGAGTGCTTTGTGTGTGCAAGTTCACCAGAGAAAATGTTAAAATGACTGTTGAGCAGGGTCCAAAAAGAAGCCCTGATATTGCATTTTTGGACTGGGAGAGAGCAAATCGAAACATTGTACCATTTGATGGATAAAAGTTAAAAACATGAAATAATGTGTCCTTTTTGCACATTTGGGGAGATCATGAGTGGTTCCGTTTTATATGTCCACTAGAAATGTATCCCATTTAACAAACTTTCACTAGAATGCATCAATGTTGAACTTACTAACAAAGCCTATATGGCCACAATAAAAAGTGCAGCTGCCTCCTTATGTTTCAACCCTTTACCTCATGAGAACACCTTCATAACTTGTATCTCAATATTTGGGTGTTTGATTACAAAACTTTCACAAGCAATTTGAATTTAAACTCCTAACTGGAATCTAAGCCACCAAAGCCGTGTTACACACAAGTTTGAGACTAGTCGCAGGAATAGCCAGCCTTCAAGTTTCCATAATATCTGAACCACCCACTATAACCACATGAACTTACATGCTTAATCAACCAGCAATTAAACAACATTTGCCACAGAACAAACATAAATCTTAAGATCAGAGCTCTGCCCCAAATCTGTACTTGTGAACGTTATAGTTATAAAGTTTGAGCCATTGGTAACAGATAAAGGGCTAAAGTCCAATCCAAAATCTACGCTCCGTTGGTCAACAAATAGTTTATGGATTAAAGCTGACCAATTGTGTAGAAAGCATTCTTAAAGTCTTTAGCTCAAATTTTCAACAATTAAACTGTATATACACTGTTGGTAAGTATTCATAAATCCAGCATATTTTCAGAGGAAATAAAACAGAGCCTGGGGTATTCATAAAGTGTCAGTAAATTAAGAAAAGTACCTACCGATAAATTGATAAAAACTAAGTTTCATAGGTGTTAATCATTAAATTCTACTTCAATACCAAATACTGTTGGTATTCATAATAATTTGCCTTAATGTGGAAATTTCACTTTTGTGAAATTTTCAAGTTGTAGTAGAAAAAACTAATTTCATAAGGTAAAGGGGCAAAGGAAATACAGTTATTGTGGATCCAGTTAGCAGAACATCTACATACATATAAATACATCTCTCATACAGTCATTTAATCAAGGGGGAAAACACCAATCTAAAACATTTCTAAACTCTGTCACATACAGGATAGATTCACAATAGGATAGATGAAAAAGTTAAGGTATGACTGATGTGATTAGAAAATTCATGTAAAGACATATTCACTGATACAAATGTTGCCTTGGTATGTTGTAAGTGAAATAGATGAAACATAATTACACAAAAACAACTGTGGAAACTCAACTCATGTTTATGTATTGGTATGTTTATATTAATGTAATGTCAATGAACCAACCTCATGGCAATATGATCTTGGGTAAATGAAAATTTATCATTAACATATATTTAAATGTACACATGTCGATATCTTGGGTGGTAAACCACCTGTTACAGATACTATATACAACTTTGGAGAGAAAAAAAAAGATTGACATCAAGTGATTATAATTTAAAAAAAACAAACAGCAGAAAACCATAGTTGCAAGCAAACCAAATGAGACTGTGAAAACCATGAGAAAAACTGCTACAAAAAATGTACAAGTACAAAAAGAACAGCCTTTAAGGTTGACATCTACTACAACCTGATTACTTCAAATTTCTAACTTAAGGGCCAAAATACAGAACCCAAGGTAAGTGTTTTCCTGGGCATATTTTCTTAATAACCCTTTATAGCTAGTATTTATTTGAATGGCCACAATTGATCACCTTTAATGAGTACCCCGAGAAAAGGGCAAAGATATATTGCTTTAAGAAATCTGAAATGTCTGGAGCCGACTAAATGATGAAGCTTCAAATTATTTTCTATGGTATTTTAGTCTATGTTACAGCTGAAAAAATATTGAGTTGAAAATAGTGTGGTCTATTAACTTCCACAGATGGGTACATTCACAATTGTAGTCACAACATCAATAGAAAATATATACAGATGACACACAAGGTAAGTTATTAACAGTAAAATACTTAAGTTGATGGTCATTTATGGTAAATATGTGACAGTTGAAGTACCTGAAGAACAGTGTTCTATGAAGACACTACTTATACCCAAAATGTCAAGGAATTCCTAACCAAAATTATAACTGTAAAGGTGGATGTCTATTTTGAATATCCCCAATCTTACATTCCACTCATCTTGTTGCTGTTGTGCTTACAGTTATCTCTCATATTCATAATAAAAACAATTCTAAAATTATCAAAACAATTACTTTTGTGTGGTTCTTAATTGTCTTATTTAAATTGATAAGCCCATTATTTTACATACCAATACAAGGTTAATTACACAACCAAGTTGTCATCCTTAACAATGTAGTGGATAAATGAACAATATCCATTTTTTTCTTGATTGCTTATACTTTTACAAGCAAAAAGAAATCACAAAAAAAAATCAGCTTCATTAATAAACACATTAAATATTGTCTTGCACGTTGAGAAATATAGATGATCCTTTCATTTGAATACTACAAGTCAATAGTATTAAATGACACTGTCTTTCTGAAGGAGACATTTTATTAACGAATAAACTTTGCATCATCGGTCTTTTCTCTCAAGTCCTGCAAATGAAAATGAACTTTCATTCATGGGTCACCATTCTGAACTCGTTTTGCCTGTGGGTATACATGACGAATAGTCATCTTCCCTTCTGCAGCAACATCGTTCAACTGTTATTTCCTTGTTCACTCATTGCAATGTCACTTTTTTCAATGTCAATTTCATTGGCTCAAAATCTTGATTCCATATTTAAACTTTAGAAATATATTGGTCCAGTTTGTAACGCTGACTGCTGATCTTTCCTGGGTTGTGCTGGAGATGAGGCGGCGCCACCACGACCTGGTGGTGGTCCTGGGCGACGCCCAGCACCAGGGTTCTGCTCCCCATTGGCTGGCGGCTTGTTGTAGAATCTGTCATAGTAGCTAGAGTATGAGCTGCTGTAGCTGTCGCCACCGGGTGGAGGTGGTTCTCTTCGCATGTCTTCATAGCCGTTAGAGATATCTCTCTGGCGCGCTGCCGAAGTTAATAGTGGCTCGTCATGTGGAAGAGGGCGCCTGTAGAAAACAACAGTCAGTCACGTAAGTGTTAGGTTTACTTTGAGTAACTGATCTTGTCTTTTCTGTAGAGAAGGTTCATAAGCCCCAATAAAATGCCGCATTAATTTCCCCACCTCAAGGGCCCCATGCCCTGTCCCCTTAACTAAAAAAACAACAACAAAAAAAGTTCACAGCAATTAAAAATATATATCTAATAAATTGAAATGTTGCCTGAGACAGTGTAAAAAGTTGAACTTTAGAAGCTTGAAATATTGACCCTGCATAACTTTGACTACCCTCGTCCTGTCTTCATTCCTGGGAAAAAGTAGTGATCGTATAGAAAAGAAAATGAATGTAAAAGAAGACTAAGTAAGTTGTCTAGGCATGCATAAAATTAATATGATAACATTAGTACTGTGACCTATAAACTAGACATTCATTATATATTCTTATGCAAATATACATGAAATGCAGATTAATTAAAGAACAATACCAGCAGAATTATCACTTAGTGAATCATTTGCATCATCTTTGGCCCTTTCTGTACAAGGTTTGCCTTTTTTTCTAAAAGTAAAAAAGCTGAGGTGCTCAAAATTTCAATGACTAGAGGAAAGAGACAGATGGAGCGAAAAAGATGTTATTATTATGAGTGTTTCACCGACTATGCATTATATACTAGGCTGCGATATTTGCAATATCCAGCACGGAGCTTCACTGCCAGGTTTGCAATTAGAATTTATTGTCAAGTCACAGGAGATGTAGAGTTGACGAAATTAAAATACAACACTGCGATTTAATTTTAAACTGTATTTTGGTTGCATCCAGCTCTTATGAGCATATATTAAGACTTAATTTTAATCAAAATGCAATCACAAGGATAGTATAATATTTTAATAGAATAGTTTAAATCTCATAATAAAATCAGGTTAGTGACTGCTGTAATTTTTTTCCCCAAGGAATAATTTAAAGTGACCATTGTAAGCATATCTTTCATCACTTTCAGGGTAAAACTTATGCTGCCCAAAAAGCACTTTGATTGTTTTGATGTCATGAGCATGGATAAATTTCCTATTGTTGCGGATTAATAAGCCCCTGCAGTAGTCAAAAGGTTATTTATTGTTAATTAAAAAGCTGCAAGGTAAGTACCCACACTTCAATGGTTGGAGGGTTTATTAATAATTGTCTATTATTAAATTAACTTCAGGCTGTCGTTTTTTCTAAAAAAGGGGATGGGGACTGGGGCTTTTAAGAAGGGAAAAATTGTGCTGTGTTTTATATAAAAAGGAGGAAAATGTGCATGTTTTAACTCGCTTATTTGCTATTATACATCTTGCATGTTTATGACAAGGCCATCTCTCTATTTCTTGTTCTTAAATTCCTCCACTAGATGATCATAGTCCAGTTTTTGAAATTTACAGGAGTGGAAATCTGATTTTTTGGGAAAAACGAGGCTTATTTTCCAAGGGGAAGGGGCCATTTAAGACCCCTTTCTGTCTAAAGTATAATCCCGCTAAACTTTCATACATTATTCCTACTTAAATGAAAATCATAATTGTGTCATAAATCAGTGATGATTCAAAATGCAAGTGAAAAAAATAAATGAAAATCTACTTTTGCCAGAGAAAATGAGTATCACAAAAACTACAACCCAGAGATATGATATTTAATGGGGCAATATTTTTAAAGTTATAATTAGGTAAATAAGGAGCAATTGCATTTGACAAGGTTCTTCAATTAACCATACCTTAAAAACATTTCCTGATCACACCCCAAAATATGTAATCGTCCAATTTGCACCTAATTTGTATCTTCACCTTTGAGGTAGGACTTGAGCATACCAGCTGAGATTTTTTTTTAAAGCTGAAACTTTTTTTGACATTCAATTGTGTTTGCAATTTATTCTTTTATTATGGGTGTTCCCACGTTCTGCCAAGGTTTTTTATAAATAGGTGACAATGTCTGTCAAGTATAAAAAGGGATATTTTCAAAATCAAAGTAATATGTAAATTTAAGCCCCTAAACAAAGGATCCAGTTCCTCCATCCTGAACAAGGTCAAATTCCTGTGATTAACTTTTAAACAACAAAACCGTGACAAACTTTTTGTCAATGGTATATTGCCAAAATAACTTCAAAGTGCTCTGTTTTTTTTATAAAAAGGAAAGCCATTTTATATGCAGACAATCAGCGACAAACCTTGCGAACTAGCATCCAGCACTGACTGCTTGCCAGCAAGCCAATCAGATCACTGTTAAAACACTCATAACTTGCTTCTTTGTATGCAACATTTTCAATTTTTATACGACAATGTCGCACCCTTCGCAGAACACTGGTGTTCCATTAACAATTGTGCTGCACAAGGAATAAGGTATCAATGTTCTAAAGTTGGAGTTAACCAATTTAACTGTATAAAAAGTTATGCTCCATACAAGACAGTTTAAGGAACAATTTAAGATGCTGATTACATGTCTGCCAAGCTAGTCGACACAAAAATAGAGCAAAATTTATTAATTATAATTCAATAATCAAGTGCACAAGCAAAATACATATTCATCCAGCAATGTACACAGGAACTTAATATTCATAAGACCTCCAGCTATAAGCATATGCGACTGACCCCTGTTAAATGTATGCTGTAAACACTGATGCTCAATGATAGACCTGACCATGGGACAATTTTAAGTCCTAACACTGATATAAAGCCTTTGCCACTCTGCAAATGTTTGGAGAGAGGTATTTTTAAGTTGCATGTAACAACCATCAAAAAGCACATATTCACAACAATAGTTTTTACACACACAATCATACAATAAACTCCACCCCAAATAAAACGTCAGAAAAGGCAAGATAATCAAACATGGTTAACATATTCGCAGTCGTCTACCATAACTGTATCTGGTGGCTTAAAAAACATTTCTTTTTTAAAAGGTAGCATTTTCTTACTGTAGACATTTTTTTCATAATTTTTGGGAAGGTTTGATTGATTTTTATTACATTCCAGACACAATTATGATCATATTGGCAATGCTCCTCTAATAATTGGTGGAGAAAGACCCCAGAAGTATGCCTGGCTAGAACCACTGGCATATTAAAGGTCAGTAGGAAATAATCCAACATTAAAAGTTCTTGCCCTGACCAGGACTTAAAACTGACATGTTTAGGGATTTTGCTCTTACACACTGGCTTCTGGTGGATCAGGGGAAGAGTGAAGGGCCTTTTGTCTGGGGACTTTTGCTAGGGGAAAAAAAATTGCTTGGGGAATTTATCACACTTGCCCCAAAAATGAAGTAGAGAATGCCTCAGGCAATATATTCTTTGAAACCATCTAGACTAAATTTTATTTACTGTAATATGTAATAATCTTCAATAGCAGATTTGTGTAAATGATACAAGACTGGTTCAATATCCCATTCTAAACAATTCTACCTAGCCTGTATTGCCATCACTGTTATACTGTCTATTTTTTGCTAGTGGCTCTCTATTAATTGCTGTACTTGTCACATAAAATAGGAGCAATAATGGAGTTTACTGTAAGAAGTACAGTAAAAGTTATGAGGATGAAAAATAAATATAAAACAACAGATAATATCTCACCTAACTGGATCATCATAGCCATCATAAGCTCTGAAACATAGAGCAGAAGGGAGCTCATATACACAGCTCAATATATGGTCCCTTCAGCTGTCCTGGTACAAGCAGAGCTTTCATGGTATGGCTAAATATTGATCCTAAACACAATTTATGATTAATGTAATTAATTGAAATATCTAAGACATACCACATGAATGATGGCTGGAATGGTCCTACTAAATTTTATTTATTAGAAAACATTAACATTTTAATCAAATTTTAAATTTTGTCTGTTACTTCATTTAGTACTTAAATGGATAGCCATTACAGGTTTTGTTTCAAATAATAGCTAAAAACATTGAAAGGCTTTAAAATAACAGTGGAATTTATCAGTACAAAAAAGATGAGTGTCTTCAAATAATACCTACTGAGTCCAGTATGCCTATTTGTATTAAGTCTGACTTACAGTTTGTTGACATTCCCCTAATGTGACAGCCCTGTATACAATATAGACTAATTGGTTAATTACCCTTCTCAGTGATCTTTCAGCCTGGTTTGTTGGCATGTGTTGGGATCGATGCAATTGGACATTTTCAATTTTAATCTTCTAAAAGATGAGGAAAGCTGTTTTGGTGTAATACATTTCCAATGCAACTTTTGGGTTAATGAGTGTCATCTCGACATTTAAATGCATTGAAAAATTTATGGTTTGTAGCAAAAATTAATAACAATTACTACCTTCATAAAAGAATAAAAATAGATTTATGGCCTCTGCAGAAAACTTTGGTAAAAATAACGGTTTTTTCAAGAGGGCTAAACTAAGGCAAATAAAAGCTTTAAGCTTTAACTGTTACAACACTTGAGCAAAAAAGCACCCAGCATTGAAAAAGAACAATAATCAATACGATGTTGTGTTTATAGAAACTATATATACATTATAAATATCAATTTAAATGAAAGGCCCCTATCAATGGATTGATAAAAATTACAGAATACAAAATAATAACATTATAAAGACCAATTTAATATGGTATATTATTAAATCCTCAATAAAAAAATTGTTTTGCGGGTTGTATAACCGGGCTCATACTCCCACTTACAAGCTTTGAGCTATTCTGAGTAGGCATTCACTTGATGTAGATGTAGAGCTTCATTCACTGTGTATAGCATGCCACTAACACCGGCATGATTCCAAACTCAGTCTCATTAACCCAACACCAGGCCGACTCATAACCACCCTCATATTTGCTTGAGTGTTTGCAAGGGAACTATACTACTATCATTGTATGTTGCATCCTGCATATGAACACTAACCTAAGCCTGGTGCTCTAAAGATTTGAAACCTATATTTTATACCATAACAACTCTAACACTGTCCACAAATAAATACTTAGTTCCTTGTATGTACTCAACCTGGGACCTCTACAATAGTTGACTTCTCTACTGACTTCACCAAATAGCATTGACACAGGCTTGTTTTATGTAGTTTATTAACAGTTCAACCTGCAGTTATAAGTTCATTCAGAGCATCTTTATTGATTTGTTTTGGCAGCCGTGGCATTAACCCTTTGTTTTGTATCAATTTACTTACCTTCCAAAAAAAGGTTAAGCTTTAAAGAATATTAAAGTATTTTAAGAGGCCTAAAGATTTTAATAATTGATCAGTGGGTTAACAAATTGGCCAAATCAAGACAGCATTGACTCACCTGTAGTAATGTGGAGGGGGTCGCTCATAGGGATCAGTTGATCTGGGAGGAGGTGGAGGTGGGTATCGATCATAGTAGCTATCAGCGGCATAGCGAGGTGGTGGTGGAGGGTATGGATCATAGGGGTCTCTCCGCCGCAATCGGTCTTCTCTATCGTATAAAGCTAGACGGTCTTCTGGGTATGGTAATGGTCTTGGTGGAGGGAGACGCTCCCCGGGGTAGTCGTAATAGTCATAGTAGGGATCCCTAGCATAGCCCCGGACAGGGGGTGGGGGATAGGGGTCATAGTCGTGACCCCTTCCACGACTAGGGGCCCCACGAGGAGCTCCTCTGCCCCCGCGTCCTCGTGGTCTGCAATTTGGAAATAAGTTTATAGTTGGTGCATACATATTTGATACATTTATGTATTAAAACCAGATAGACAAAAATGAATGAAATCAAATTCAATGGATATTTGATTCGTAGCCAACATTTTTAAGCCATTAACAAATGAGCATATTTTGAAAATGTTAAAAAAAATTGAAAGAAGAAAGTTCTATAATGTATAAGTACTTTTTTTGAAGGAGAATAAGTAAAAAAAAAAACACACACCCCCAATCACAGTGCAAGTCTGAATCCAAATTAGGATGAAAATTCTTACGTAAGTACACAATTTAAATACTGTTTATAAACTCTGAAGCTCTCGCTGAAGGAACTTGTCAAGTTGAGATGAAAATGTTTATGTCTTTTTATAAGAGGTTCTAACCAAGATGATTGTTATCCTACAACCGTAACAGCTGGACAACCCTGTAATCCCTGTATTTGTGTTGGTGCAATAAATATATGCCAGAAACTGTAAGCACGGCACTAATGAACATTTCATGGACTAGCACTGGGTTATTTTTTCTATGACTTGGAATTGATTTTTGACATCAGCAGCCTTTATCTGATGTTATGATTTTAGAATGTGTTGTGGGTTAGTAAATACACACTGCATAATGTTAAACAGATCAGATCCACCATTGATTATTTATGAAAAAAGCTATATTTACACTATTTTTTTTAGCTCTGAGCCCTTTGTAGTTAAAAAGTTAAATATATATTATAGTACTAAAGTGACTATAATTCCGGTTCCATATCTAAAATTACTGAAGGTCCGAAAAAATATATATATGAAAATAGTACAGAGATTGGCAAAAACTATTCAGTTGGTTAGCATACAATGAAATGTTGAACATTATGTAATGTACCTTTGTGCACTAAGGCTAAAAAATGTAATGGTATGGTAAAAAAAAAAGCAAAATGCACACGTTTTTGAAATCTACTTTAGCTAAACATTCTTCTTTACCAGAACACAAAATGCTTAAGGAGGCACCTACTTTGCAGAAAGAATTAGACACATCGTCAGAAAGAGGATTCTAAACATGATGAAGACTTACTGTATTAGTGGTATTTTGCTAAACAATTTAATTGAAAGTTACACTCAAGTTAATTTAATTTTTAGGTATTTAAAATCTTAAAGATCTTGGTTTAATCTAGCTTAAAATGGTTAAATAACTTATTGTGTTGTGCATGCATGATAGAGCTTATCTTACAACACCGGGAAATCCCTTTATTTTTACTGATATCCTATCATAATGAAAAAGACTACATGTATTTCCCTTATACATTGATGAGTCCATTTAAGAGTTTGTTGTTGTTCTGTATGCACATTTTATTTTATTCTGCCAAAATGCACTTGCACACAGTATACATCTAAGTAAGGCCATAGAACACATGCATTTTTCAATAAGCAGCTGATCTATTGGCGTCAAAACTAGAACGTATAAGAATCAATCAAAACCATGTAATTATTAAAGTGTTCTTGAGGAAGACCAAAAGATCATTAAACAGTACTACACAAAATTCACATGTTGCATGTTTCTACATGTGATATCTTATGTGAGTGCAATATTATGCTTTCCCTGTGACCATTACTCTTACTTATTTGCAGATTTTGGTCAAAATTTTGGTCTTAATGTGCAAGTCAAAAGCAATCAATCAGAGCAGGCGGTTAGATGCAAGCACAACTGGCTTATTTGTTTATCGTTGTTTACACTGACTGGCATTTATAACCAAAAACAGCAGGGTGCTTAGCAGGGCACAATATCTGGTGGAAAAAGATTACAGGGTAAGGCTTGCTGGCGCGATTTTTAGAACATGGGATTGGCCAAACTTCTGACGTCATGGTTTTTGACGATTTTGCTGCTCATGAATTTTTTTAGCCATTGGCAAACAGCAGCAAAAGCCCTGTATCCAGACCCAAACCCTGCTCCTTTTTAGCCTCTCCCCTATAATGGATGCAATGTTGCAAACTGGATAACTTAAAATAATGACTTACCCTCCCATCATTTTACCACCACCTCCTCTTCCACCTCTTGGGGCACTGCCCGTAGATTTCTGGATAATTAGAAAAAGAGAATATTAAAATTACAGGTAAGCTGAGTATTTTTCAAGCCAATTTTTTTTCTTCATATTTGATAATTATTTCTGTCAAGATGCACCAACAGACTGAATAAGTTTAGTCACAGGATTAATTAACATCCTCTCTAGCAATAATCACAAATAAAACTAAAGCTACTACTATAATTAACCACCATTTAGGATCAAAAGTGACTTCTACCTATACAGATTCCAATTGCTTGTATAAGGGAATAGAAGTTCTTGCAAGATAATTATGTTTGATACAATGCTTTTCTCAACTACTTACTGTGTCCTTAAAGGGTTTAAAGACAATAAAAAGAATCCCTTTGTAAACTTTTAATTTTATATAAATGTAAAACTAAGGCATAAAAGCTATGAAAAACTGACATACTTCTCTATTTAACATGACAACTTGCCTGACTGTGATGTGTATCAAGATCAAACTGCTATTGTAGTGACTTTTGTCTACCCGTCACAAAGCCAAATAAAAAAAGTATTCAAACAATTTTTTTATCTTAAGTATTATACTGGACCTTTAAATGGTAACTAAGAGCAAAAGCTACCACCAAAATCCAAACTCACATATGTAAATTGTTGAATCTTAGCAGATAACCCAATATAGGGACAGACATAAAAGAAATAGCAAGTGTGAGTTTTTAAGATCTGATCAAGTTGTAACTTTGATTTAATAAAAAAATGTCCTTTTCACTGATAAATCTAAAAACAATAATAAATGGTGATAAGAATGGTCTGGAGAAAAAATGTCTTGCCTGTGGTTTTTTTTATATATAATAACTAAGGATGGCAAATTTCACTCGTTGCAGCATTCGAATGTTTGGATCAAGTTTATAGATCCTACAAAACAAAGCTGAGCTGATATGGTTGATGTAAAACTATGAAAAATTGCAAAGAATTAGTTCAAACGGTTTTAGCAATAAGATTCAAGTGTTCCAATTTTCGGAAAGTTTTGGTTGTCGGTATTCAGGATAAATTTCTCTTTAGTTACTTCCGGAATTAAAACAAAACCAGGGGACAATATAAGTTTGTAACAAGTCTGTGCTTATTTCCATCACACATAGCAATAAACGTTAACTTTTATTTTGTCTAACAAAGACTTTTAAAAACAGTTGAAACAATAAGAACCAATGGTTCCAATTAATCTTCTTTAGAAAAATAAGGACATAAAGTTGGCCAATCTAAATACCCAACCATAATTTTGAGTTATACTTTTCTGACACTTTGTGTATATGATTTTATCCCATGGCACAGGTATAATGTCTCCGATACAGGTTAGTAGACAGTGACAAGTGGCGTTAATTATGCAATTACTTATGCAAGAGGATATTGTTGTCAAGAAAACAGCACTCATAGTTCTCATCCCTACCAGCCTCCGCCCCCAACCTTGCTCCTAACTTGGCATTTATAAGTTTCAATGCTAATAAATAGGCACACTACCATTACTTGACTTAACTTATGCCAGTATTAATTTTCTTTTGATTGAAAACACACCAATAAGCAGTACGTATACAATTTATTGCATTCTTTTGAGACATGTTTTGTCTTGCAAACATTAGCTTTTCATATGAATAATATGCCAGATTAGATCAATAATAATATATGTCAACAAAACAATAAAAAAATGTTTGGTTAATTGATGTATAGCTGTTCAGTCCTTATTATTGTATGTAAGAAACAAATCACATGATTTAAATATATTCATTGAACCTCATTTTGACCAGAATGGTTCCATGATATTACTAGCCTACTGGGTTGTACAGTATGCGAGCAGTAACCAGTTGCTATATTACGCTATTGGCTGCCGTGAATAGCTTGAGGGAATTTCCATGGTTTAACACAAGCGTAGTGGATACAGTAAATAGTTCACATGCTGCTGAAATAATTGAAAATGACACTAATGTAAACAACCTTTTTTTTCTGATGCCATGACATTGATTATTACCTGACCACAACAATTTAACGCATCTTAACTGGTAACAGGTCTGAATGTTAGACAGTTAAGGTGTGAACAATAACTGTTTAAGCAAGAGACAGTACGACTATAAGGGCTATTACCAACCTTAGTCTTTTTAAAAACAGTATTAAACAGTATTACCTTTCTGTGATATAACTATTCTATTGATCTGTAATTATTTTAAACTACATACTGAATATGATCTCAAGTACCAGTTTTCTTTCTTTTTTAATATGTGATTATAATTAACCTGTGATATTTTTATTCAGTTTTACTTCTTACGTATGATAGCAATTACAATTAATAACCATTGAACTCCCAAACTTGTGATATTTTTTAAGTATCTTAAATTCAAAGTTTTTTAGGTTTTCTTTCAACTTAAGGTAACCTCTCTATGTTAACCACACTTATTGGGACCACAATGGAAATAAGAGTTCGCTCTTTTTTTGTGCTATCCTTGAATAATTGTTGCTTGACATGGTATTATATAAAATCAAATACACATATTTCGATAAACATTTTTAGTGATATATTTTTACTATTTTTAATAACTCAATTTTTACCTATCAAATGTGAATTGTTAAAGTGTTATTCATCTTTGCGATATTGTATTCCATGTGCAATGCTCTTTTATTCTGAATAAACTATATATATATATATATGACCTTCGTCATGTTGTTGTTTTTTTGTTACATGATTTCAGTGTAGTCAAAAGAAATTTGTTAAAGTTTTCTTAAAGAATCTTACTTTGTTTACCGAAGGTTTGATTGCTAAAAGTACATTTGCATGCTCTGTAGTTGTTTGAACATTTGTTTACATCCCTAATAATAACACGGAAAGGGTATTGATTGCCTTTTCTAAATAGCCCATAGCTTTGTTGCAATTTTGGATAGAATTAAAATTCAATAAACTGCTATACATACTTCAATCATTCTGCCTTTTTGGAAAGGAGACATAGTTGGTGGGTTTGAATACCTTTGTTTTAATATTTGTAAACATTTCTGTTTAAATCCATTTTTACACAAAAAAAATTGTTGGAACAGGAAAGTCCCCTTAAAAGTGACTGGAATGCAAGTCACATCTGAATTCTGTACAAACAATTTCAAACCTATATGCAGCTTATTAGTTCATTGGCTGACTAACAGTCTCCTCACAAGTATCTCCCACAGGTCACACTGACCAATGATCAACTTTTACATTACCACAAGGGCGATAGGAATCTATGGATTTACACGTACCTATATAGTTGCAGACTTTTAACATTCAAAAACATTGCAAAACATTTGATTACAATAGTAAATGTTAGCACATTTCTAATTTTATTACTTAAATGACAAGAAAAATGTGTTCTAGTAAAAGTAACCTTATCACTTTATGACCTTTTAACAAGTAAAATTTACAATCATTACAACACCTAGAATTATATAAAAAAATAATCAGGCAGTATGTTGGTTTATCCCTTTTTTGGCAAAATACTTCCTTCCCTCCCTGAAAACAATGGCCATGATTTTTGCTGCCCTTACCTCAAGCTAGAGCACTTATGATGATAGTTCAATACATTCTTAGAAAGTTAAGACCCTTGGACAAAGACTTACCTCTACATTAATTCTTTGACCCTTTACCAAAGTTCCTGACAATTGGAAAATTGCTTCATTTGCTTCTTCTTCATTTGCCATATGCTGAAATAAAATAATATATATGCAATTTTTTCACCTGTCTATACAGACACAAGGCATTTTCACCCGAACAATGGACCATTTTGGAACGATAAAACATCACAGTAAAAAAAAGTGATACAATCTGTCCAATATAAGCTTCCTTACTCTGAAGACTGAGCAATATCATTAAAGTCTGCCAAAAAAATTTGCCCAAATTATAGAAATGACAATTTTTCAAACAGGGTCAAGTTGCTATCACAACACATAATAAACCAAATATGGTATTTGCATTACTATCTGGCACAACTACTTGACATCATTTGTTGCGTCTCAACATTTTTTTATTTAACTGCATTTTTAAAAAAAAACTTACCACAAAACCAAAATTCCTGAGAACATCACTCTCTGTGACTTCGCCATATTGTTCAAACAAAGGTCGAAGGTCCTCGCCTGTTGTATCAGAGCTAAGATTACCTACGAAAATCTTGATAGGCATTTTAGCCTAAAGGTATCTGGAAAAAAAGAAAGAATACATAATGTCTTATATTTCAATAAAGGAACTGAATTAATATTTCAATACGGGTCCTTAGCCATGCAGTAAAGAGTTGCCGACTCTCAACTCCTCAGTCACTCACTGCCTAGGTTTAAGTCCTGCTCATGCCAATAACATTTTATGAAAGGAACGCCTTCCAGCTGACATGCTGAGCACAGGTGATTGTACACACATAACAGTCAGGGGAACCTTCCACCAATTACCATAATTAAGTACATGGAATATAAACAATAATAATAATAAACACTTCGTTAGAAAGTAATGATCTATTACTCCTAAGTAAACATGCCTCCTATTTCTTAAATGGACATTACAACAGCACTCTTCTTCTGAAATGAACAAGTTCAAATTGTATCTATGAATCATACAAGCTGACTGGAATCAGAACAAATTTTGGGAATTACTTTCTGTGACTTAAAAAAAAATTACCTGTTCTCACCCTATTATATAATATCAAAAGCAAGCTTCAAGTACATCCTAAATATATTTTAGTGTCACATTTCTTACACTTAGTTCTTTTTTTGTTGTTGCTTTTTTTAAAATTTGAGCCAGTCAATTAGTATGAATTAAACAAGTACAATTTCTTAAATGACAAAGGGTTTTCTTTTCTCAATCTGATTGACAAGCAATTTGAGCACTAAAGCTATCTGCAAAAGGAATGACCGCTGAAATGATTTACAATCTCACAAAATGCTGTCCACTAGATGAGTAATCCAACTGTTTCGGTAAATATATGTCAACCCACTTCGTCAAGTCGATTGCATGTAACAGAATGCCTAAAATGTGCTTGAAATTTCGTAGTTTCAGAAAGGACAAAATGCCGGCAACAGGGCAAGGTTTGCTTTGTATTTATAAATAGGAAATAAGTATGCAATGTTGGAAGCGCTTGATAAAACGTTTCATAGCGTAAGCAAGCATAAATACTCACGTTTATCTGTTATAGAGCGTTCATATGTATTATTAAATCTGTAATATTTTGGCAAGCGTGCTTCAAAATGGCGGCAAGCCAAAGAACCGGAAGTTGCGACCTGGATTTGTAAGAAGATCTTTGATTGGATAACATTTTCTTAACTTGGCCAATAGGAAAGGACATTGCTCACGATCCCCCTTATTTGTCAACATGGGACGTAAGAGAAAGCATGGTGAACAGTTTCGAAGGAAAAGAAAGTCAATAGATTTAAATGCGCTCTCTAAAAAGCAAAGACTCGAATACCGGAAAAGAAAACCATTTCAAAATAAGCAAAGGTTAAGAAATTGACATCATGTATTGTAGTTAAATAAGTTGACGTTTAATTGCCTATTCGTCCTTGTTATATTCGTGCACATATTATTTGCGTGTTTTAGGCCTAATATTTTAAAGTAATCGTTTTCTTTTCTTTGTAAAAGGTGATTGAATTTGTCATGGGAGAAGAAATAAATTAGTTGCTGAAAGTGTCTATTTATACAGTAAACTGGTTTAAATAACATTATTCTCATCTTCTTTAAAGGTACAGTTTAGATCAAAGTTTTATTTCTTAAACACCCGAATTGTTGTTACCTGAAAAGACCCTGCAATATTTTTATTGATGCCTTACATCTATATGTTAAGTGAAGCTTAACACCCCATTTGTCATTACAAATATGTATTTCCTATCAGAGCCATGCTGCACAGTTAGCAGGTTTTTTTTAGCAGAACATGACCCCACCTCCAGAATTGGGATTTTTTCACATCATTTTAGGCGAAATTGGGATAAACTCAAACCATATTATGTATATCAAATTAAACTTTTCTTTTCAACATTTGGTTCATTTAACTTTTTTTCATATTTCATGCATTTGCATAGCAATATGACTGATATAGTCAATAATGTCATTTATTTGACGGAGGGTGAGAATAAGATTTTTTTTGTTCTTTGAATTGGGGGGAATTTTCTTGAAATTGGGGAAAAAAATACTATATGCTTTTGAGATCATGACCCAATACAAGTCTTCAAAATGGGCAAAAAATCCACACTGGTTAGCTATGCTAAAAAGGCATATTAAGAGTCACATCTGTTCTTTTAATATGTAAGTAAATTAGTTGTTCTGAAACCTTTCATGTCCTTGACCATTATTCCAAAGGTGATATGACTATTGATTCTGTGGTCAAACAGCTGTTGTGAAAAAACTTTTTTTAACTCCAAGATTATTTTAAATTTGGAGCTGGTTTTGTTCATATTAAAATAGTAAATAAACACACACAAACTACATTGATGCATTTTTACCTTTTCTTATTTTAAGGCCAAGGGAAGAACCAGAAGATGAGGACTCTGAAGAATCCAGCTCATCTGAGAATGAAGTTGATGTAATTTGTCTGCCACAGAAATGGGAATGTCCTATACCTGCGACATTGGGAATTTTTGCAGAAAACTATATCAGTTTTGGGAAATATAAAATTGATGATATGTCTTTAAATGTCTATGCATACAAATAACAAAGGGTTACTTGTTCAGAATTTAGGTCTCTAAAATCTTATTTTGTCCAATTTCTTATATTTTCTGTTAGAAGTTACACTTTCTTCCAAGTGGTAATACAACTGAGCTGACTGATTACCCAGAATAAATATGCGTCCATTCCCATGTCCACCAACATGAAATTATTGGTGATACTAAAATTGCCTCCCTTGTAGGACTGTTGAAGGTACCTTAAAATCACATGGTTGGAATCGTTTATCAATTATTCTTTTAGAAACAGTGTCAGTTTTTGTATAAGTATTGATGCTAAATCCATTTAAACGATTATTGTTATGTGTATCAGAATACAAATGTATATGATGATAGTTGTTAATAGGGTATGTAAGTACCTAAGTCAACATTATATCCATTGAGTACAAAAATACAAACTGCATAATTCTGTTAAAATGACCTGCTTTCATTTAGGGAGTAAAAAGGGGGAGGCATCATTAATGTTTCTCATTTTAAAGGGGACTCCCATAGTCAAGATGGGAAGTCCTTTGTCTCTACCAGCCACAATAGCTCAAGTGGTTGAGCGTCAGCTTGCGGATTGGGAGGTCACAGGTTCAAAATCCCGGCCAGGTCTAACCAAAGACTTTTTGTAGTAGTGGTTTCCCTCCTAACACTAGGAGCTAAGGGGACAGCATTATGCCTGACTCGTCAGTGTCAGTATAATGGTGTCAATATCAACAAAAATGCTGGCAAAATCCCAATTCCTTTGTCTCATCAGCCTCCCATTGCTTGAATGGAAGTCCTGGTCAGAGGGAAGGACTCATTGTGGATAGGTTTTCCTGCTGATCTGTGGTGCACCATGGTGCTTATATCATACATCACCAGAATAGCTGGACTACACGAAAATTATCAATTTTTGGTCTATATATTTCTTGAAAAGAAGAACAAGGCACAGTATAAAGTCAAACAATATTAAAATAATATTCTATCAGGTGCAAGAGGCCAGTTCAGATGATGAAGCCAATCCATACCAACAACTAGTAGCCACAATATCAGATAAGGTGAACACTCACAAAGGTAAAAAATCTTCCAACTGGTTTGCTTTCAAGAATTTTGAGAGGGCTTCCTTTATGGAATGAAACATATTTAAAGTACATGTTAATATTTATGGTATGTCATTTTGAGACATTTTTCTAAACAGCACTGAAAATTGTGTCAAATTGTCTTGAAATATTTTATCCTACAAAGTTTTACAGAAATCATAGGAAACCTGGTGCAGTATCTAAAAATGATGTCTGCATCGCAGGCAGTTTACAATGATCATGCATCATGAAAAACAAGAATATTAGATTTGTTTGAATTCACCAGCTGAATTTCCTTCCCTAGGAATGGATTTGGTCATAGTTTTGCTTCAGTGTCATCAAAAGTCTGATTCTATTAAGAGAAACCATTGCATCTAATGAGGTATTCTGGTACCAGACAAGGGTCACTGCCACAAGCACAGCAATTTGATCAGCACAGGCAAACATAAGAATGACTAATTAAACCCCATTAACCTTACCAGTGATGTTTATCTGATAAGATGTTGATGTCACTTTTAGGGACATGCTGTGATGTGTTTGTGTAATAACTGTTTTTTTTTTGTATTTTTCTAAAAACAAACAAATGAAATCTGTGTTTGTGAAGAAAATTTTTCAGAATGTATACCCAAAATTCAGACTACTATTCTAAATCTTCTTGTTGCCACATATCTTTGGTTAATTCTAGATAAAGGTATGAGAGATTTACAAGTCATAAGAAGTTTGCAGCAGATTCTTTCTACGTAGATTTTCTATGTTTTTGCCAAGACTAGTACCTGTTTACTTAATACTCTCCAGCTCTGAGAAAAGTTGAGAGTGCTTTCCATGGACAGCTCTTGTAAATATTACCTGACTTCTTATACCAATGGTTTCCCAGCATTTTTAGGTGTTTTTTTTGTGTCAAATGATATATGCAAATGATTTTAACTGTTGACCTGTCAATAGCGTGAACTATTGGCCACTTATAAAACATCTCTGCAATACATTTGAAGATTCTGATGAAGACGATGAGGAAGAAGACAATGAGGTGGAACAAAATTCAGAAGATGATAGTGATGTTGAAGATGAGAATCACCTTATAAATAATCTGACTGCAGAAGATATGTCTAATGAAGTCCCGGAGTCAGATGAAGATAGTTCCGATGTATCTGATGAAACTGAAGAGGCAGAAAACAATGATAGTGAAGTGGAGGAGGCAGGAGTAGAAGAGGAACAACTAGCATCAGCAGGTTAGTGTTGTTTTTTTTAATTTTAATTTGTGTCAGCAATTTAATTTACTTGACTTTTAAGGGCAGGATAAACAGGTTTGGAATATGCTTATGCTTTTTAACAACAAACAGTTAGATGTTTGTTCAGATACAGATATTTTACTGATCTTAGTAAGATATTTATATTTAAGTATCATGGCGACAGGTAATTGAACAAAAAATAGAATGAGTATCAGTGATAATTTTTTGTTTCAAAACAATGGGATAAAAAAGTGCACATGTTGGAAAACAATGGGTTTTTTTGGAAAACAATGGGTTTTTTTTTTAAAAATTGGTGGCATGCTTTACTTTCGGCTGAACAGATGACAGAAATGAAAATAAAACAATATTGGTGTTCGACGTTAATGAGCGCACTATGAAATTATAACAATCCAAAACGGGAACCAATAATACCTACGTCACCGGTGTTATAGTAAATTTTTAATGCGTAAAAATCACTTAAACAACGCAAAGACAAACGCAAAGACTAAAAAAATGCATCAACATCCCCAAAGTATTAATTTCGAACTTTTTTTAGTTGTCGAAAATCATTGCCTTTTTTTAGCGCACATATTTTGAAACTGTGCGTTTTTTCCCAGAAATGTGCGTGAAAAATGCAGACCAAAAATTATCACTGATGAGTATAAAACTTAAAGGAATTTTTTATGTAAAGAGAAAATAAATTTTTAGATATCGGTCTAAAGATTATGGTACGTTTGTTATTCATTCATTATTCTATTTTCTCTGGATCACTGAAGAACTGTTAGAATAATACAATTGCTAGCAACTCAATAGAAAAGGGGATGGGGCACCCGTGGCATAGTGAGTCGCAGACTTGTAACTCCTCTGACCGCTTAGCCTCTCACCGCGTGGGTTTGAGTCTTGTCAGGGCGAAGGACTTAATGTGGGAAGGTCTTCTAGCTGACATGCGTTGCGCCAGTAGTTTTATCGAGACTTTCGTTTGGGGTCTTCCTTCACCAAAATAGATGGATGTCGCTATAATGATGATAACTGGTCGCTGCGATGTATTTCAAAAACAAAACAAACAGAAAAGGGGATGATGATATGGTTGTTAATTGAATGTTTAGAAATCATTTATAGTGGATTTAGTGCACCACACTTTTTTTTTTTTAGATCCATTTGTACAGCACTTTGAAACAGATCTTGATGAAAATGTTGCTGAAGAATTAGGATCAAATCCAGTGGGACAAACAGAAGAAGCAAAGGTAAGGGCATCATGTCAGGTGGATATCCAACCAGGGTGGAAGTAGGACTTAATGTGCTTCTGTTCTTTCCCATCCAGATAACTGGAAAATCGCTGATGGGACTTTTTATTCTGTTATCCACGACTTTCTTGTCTACCTTTTATTAAACAATTAAAATCGTTTCGATCTCCAGAATTCTTCTTCAAACCAAATACTCAACATAAATGAACACATGTTTAAAGAAATAATATTTGCTGTCTTATTTTACATTATTTTGTTATTTTGGAAGAAAAATGACAATTCTGAAAAGTTTATGATAAAGTTATATGCAGTAATCCTGTATACCCCCAATTATCCATAGCAGATTCCCTTTGCGAATATAGGTCTCATTGATAATGTTTTTTAATATATATTCTTATACCTTGCAGCAACTTAATGTCAATCATAATAGCAATGTCCAGCTATTTATAGTGGAAGAAGACCCCTCATCAAATTTCTTGGTGGAACCACCAGTACACCGCAGGTCAGCTGGAAGTCCTTCTTACGTTAAGTTCTTTACCCTGAAGGGGATTTGATTGAGAGGCCAAGGTGTCCAAGGAGTAACAAGTCCACAAATCATCTATCTTTAAACTGTCAACTATTGAACTTTTTTATATCAATTACAGGTAACTGGACTAGGCACAGGTGTCTTCCAGTGGAACCATGATGCAACAAGGCCTAAACCTCTACAGAAGGCAGATGGAAGAGGCAATAATCTGCATGTGAGTCCAAAAAATTATTGATTGTGTATTTTGGTATTTAAAGATAAAAGTTGCACAGTTGAATCCCAGTTGTACGAAGTTGCAGGGAACTGAATTATTTGTTCTAGTGTATTTTTTGTAACATTGAGTCTCCATTGATGTTAGATTATTACCCTGCCATATAGCTTTGCATAAAAATGGAGTTGTAATGAAATAACTTTTTAGTTACCTATTGTACATATACACCTGAGGAAAATAACCATTAAATGCAGATTTTAAGCTTTTCACTTGTTAATGCTTTAACCATACACAAATAACTAAGTCAGTTTTTAAGCATGATCAATGTAAGTTTATTTGTGATATACATGCAACTGGAGATGAGTCATTTAAGTTGTTGTACACATAAAACTTGGGAAACCTTTCAAAAATCTCATATTTTAACCAGGCCGATGTATTTTGTTATACAAAACTTTAAATTTAACTAACATTATACTCAGTGAAATGTGAGAGAATTACACTGTGTAATGTTGTATATTAAAAAAATATTAGTTTGTGGTTACAGTTTTATCTGCATTAAATAAAGAGCAAATTGATCTGGGACCTGCAGCTTTATTTGCGCTGCCCAGACATTTCATGTGACTGGACTTTGCATAAGTGGAGAATGATGTTACAGCAAATGTGATATACATAAGCCATTTATGATGTATTGTTTGTTTATTTGTGTATTCATTATTTGACCAGGTCCGACAAGTTCTATACACCAATGTGTCCACAATCAACAGTAAGAAAGACAACTCTAGCAGTCTTAACTGTCATGGGTTCACATCACTTCAGCAAGGATTGTTCTCCATCGTGAATAATTACCAGGTAAGTAATCTCCACATCATTTGCTATTCCTAGTTTGTTTCAAAATAGTATATCATTACAATTTTATTCTTACATTGAAGTCTGAGGAATGTTCACATTTTAAACATAAATTGCTTTGATTTTATTACATTTAAATCATGTAATAAATTTTTACACTGACACCTATAACAATTTGCACAACCATGATCTCCACTATGGTCATGTGATTTTCAAGATGGCAGTGGTTACTGTAACACATCAAAATGTTACCCATGTTGTGAGTGTGCCAGGTGAGACACAACCTACCAGAATAAATGTCAGTTTCATGAAAACATTTTTCGATACAATCTATCATTTATATATGAAAGGAAAGTACTGTTTGGAAATTCCCTGCTTTTAAAATGAAAGAAATGTATTAACTATCTCCCTTTTAGGTAAGTTTTTGTAGAGATTTATGTGTAAGAAATATGCTTAGGTTTATTTTTTTATTTGCTTATTTGCATTGTAATGTTAAGTTATATATACTCTTATAGTGTGGATTAGAGCCCTTAATCAAATGCATTTTTATTAATAAGTACACCACAATTTCTTTTACACTGTTTTTGTATTAAACTTTTATGTAATTTTGTGTATACATTTTGAGAGTAATGAAGTGATTTTCAGTGCTACTGTTTCATATTTCACAACAGGACATTCTGTACACAGAAAGAAATAGCACAAATGGAGAAGAGATCAGACTGATCTACTGTCTTCATGCACTCAATCATGTTCTCAAGTAAGTAAATTAATTGGCCTGTATTAAATAGGATCTTATGTCATAACAAATAAACTCAACTTTGTTGAATAAAGGTCATGTGTTTGGTAACTGGTCAAGAAAGCCTCACATTAGCACAATAAACCAGATAATTTATAGCTGTATTCAAGGTTTCCTCAATAAGTAGCAGACACTTGGATTAAATCTTGTTTGTGGCAGGTGACTACAGTGTCTTTGAACATTATTTACACATCATTTACAGTCCATTTGTGATACTATGAATGCCCATTGGACTGACCAAATTATTCGTTCAATTGTTGAATCCTAACTATTGTAACTTACCTTAGTGACATTGCTGATTGCAGCTATCAGCTATTGTTGCTACTGTCAACCAGTTTCTACGTGACATAATTCGTTCATTTGTCAATATTGTCATTTTTGTCATTGCAATATGGGAATAAAATTAAAAGCAAGATCATTGTTTATTGTATATATATATAAATTGCATGTAATCATCATTATTTATAAGGAAATATAAAACATTGCTTCTGATTGTCGTTAACAACAAGTAATATAATAATAACAGGTATAATTATGTAAAATGTGTTAATCATAGTAGACAGCTACTGATTTGCCTATCAAATATCCAGGATTTATACCTTTACTTAGTTTAACTCAATACCATGTTATCACCAAACAGTGAGATTTGTACTTACTGTTTAATGCAATCATGACTGCTGTGCCAATTAGAGAAACAGATGTCGACAAGCAAGCAGAGCTGTTTTCATTCACAAAGGTGTGAAAATGATGGTTTGGGTATTTGTAAAGCTGTGGCTTAATTAAGTGTGTAATTGGTTCAGGGGATTGCAACAATCATCAGATCGAGCATTGTATTCCAAAGTATTGGGATTCGAAGTAGCGTAACTTTTCCTAAATGATTTATAGAAATACTGACGTGACCAGTGAGTGAATTTGTAGAAGCCGTGTGTGTGATTGGCAGTATTGTGATTGGACTGTATTTAGATTGATTCAAAGTGGGAGTATCATGTTTTAGTGACAAATAAATACTTATTCACTTTTCGTGTTAATTCAATGTATAGTACAATCTCAAATTGCTAAAATTTAAAAGAGGGCTCATCCCTAAAGTCTTTGTTATTGTTTATTGGGTTTATCTTGCCACCAACAGCATTTTAGATACTTGATGTGTATAGTAGGCTGTGAACACCTGGCATGATACCATCCAGTCACATTATCCTGACACTGGGCCGACCAGTTATTGAACTATAGTTATATTTGCTTTAGCATTAGCAAGGGAATTCTACTACCGGTACTACCATTTTTAATTACTTTGGTATGTCTGGCCTGGGATCTAACCCAGTGTCCTCCCTTACCTAAGGCATGCTCTACTGATTGCACTAGCAGGTCCTGTATCAAATCCCAAGTACATCAAATAAAGACATTTTTTTCTCAGATGTCAACATTGATACATTGTTAAGAGCTGACATGTATAATTTGTATCTGTTTTCAGGACAAGGAAGAGGGTGATTGCCCACAACACCAAGATAAAGCAGAAAACACAGACTGCTACAGATGAGTAAGACTTTTGGCATTTAATTTGTAAAACAGTATGAGCATTGCTACATATATTAAAACTTGAATTTGACAAGACAAAGGCACAAACACAAGTTAATTCTAAAAGTGACAGAAGAAACTGAGATGAGCCATTATGAAAATAGAGAAAATCCAGCAAAGATAATAAAACAATCATGCAATGATAGCATCTATTGGGTCAGTTATTAAGTGTAAAAAAGTAATATTTTATGATTATTTTGATCACTTTTTTCTCACCTGTCATAATAAAGTCAAGAAATGTGTGTAGACAGCACACATGTAAAAGACTCTTTAAACTATGTGCTGTACATTTTATTGTTGCTTAACCCTCGACTTGCTACATTTTGTTAAACACCCATGCTAAGTTTTTGTTTTTGCTTTAATATTATATATGCTACATATCAGGGGCTGATACAAATATAAACAGAGACTGAGCAGCAAATAGTGTAGATTCTGATAAGGTTGCTCCCTGTAGGGAGTTGACTGATCTGAATCTACACTATTTGCCTAAGCAGGCTAAGAGACATTTTACACCCATCTCTTTTGGTTGAATGATTTTATGGCATAGTGAGCTTTTACTTAAAATTTTATGCAGTCATAATGGTATTTTTCTTTTTTTTATCAGGGACTTTCGAGACCAAGGTTTGACTCGTACCAAAGGTGTTAATGATTCTGCCGTTCAGAGATTCTGCCAAGAAATGTGTAGACATGTTCATTCAACTGTTGAATCCTACCGATAAGGTGAGCAGAGGTGCTTTGTCTGGATTATATTTTGATACTGCTATATATTATCATCTTTTAGTCTGTCTCTGATAGGATTCTTGCCACCATTGTCTAGGGTCACACCATCAGCACTCAGCTGGTCAATTTTAATATCTTCTGACTTGACCGCTCATGTCCCAAACTGAACTATGTGAAGTGACTGAGGCATTTTGTAAGAGGGTAACACTATCCCCTGGGTTAAAGGGCTCCTCAAGGAAATACTTGTATGTTGTTTCTATAAGGTAAGGTTCAAAGGTATGATAAAGGATCTCTCAAAACGTTCTTACACTGGCACACTGCAGATCAGTTGGAAGAGGTTACCCTTACTAAATCCTATGACCTAAACAGTACTTGAACCCATGCTGTGAGCAGCAAAGCCTCAGACGAGTTTTAAGTGGCCACTTTACCACTACGCCACAGGCTCCCACTTGGTTTGTACATGTATTCTTTCTATGATACTTCCTTTTTTTGCTCCAGAGTTTTGTAGACAACAAGAAAAGGTTCTATGATGAGTATGGATTAGAGGCTTGAAGAGGAATCTACGAAGAAGGGACTGAAGCCAGGTAAGCTGCAACAATTAGCCTGCCACATTTGATAATACCCCATACTAAATGTAATTATTTTCTGAAAAATTCATGAATGTGTGCAGAACATGCTGATTAAGTTAGGGCTGCAGTAGGGCTGATTTAATCTGGGTCTGCACTATTTGTCGCCATCAAGGGTTAGTGTAAGCAAGCTAAGAATTGAATAATTATTCTATTCCCATGGAGCCAGCCCAGGAACTGCAGTAGTGTCAGCTTCTAGAATTGGAGGTCCCTGGTTCATTTGATTGTTTTTCTGTCACATCACAGCATCACACTCAGGGTAATATCCAGCTAATTATGGATGGAGGAAGACCCCTGTGTAGCAGCACCAGTTGCACCGCAGGATAGATGGAAAACCACTCCACATGAAAGTTCTCATACTTAGCAGAACTGGAATCCCAGTGGTTAAGGGCTGAGGAGTTACAAGTTAGAGACCCCAAGTTGGCAAGTTGGCCACGGCACCTCCTTGCCTCTGGTTCTATTCCAGACTATGACATGCTAACAATTTGAACATTCATCATGACTTAGCTGTTTGCTTATACTCAGCTTATAAAGGTTGTTTAATAATCCAGTTGGTACAAAGAGAAACTTTGATTGTTTTTATGACCTCACCATCTTTGTTTGGGATCAAAATTTAGAAAATGCATGAAAAGGACATTGCTCATGATAAATAGATGACCCCTTTTGGTTTTGGTGTACAGGCCACATCATGGACACTTTGAACATAGTATTTGGTTTTGGATTCAATGTGTGATATATGCTTTACAAACACTTTCTTTTTTATCTAATAATCTGATTTTATCTTTTTGAAAACTGTCTCAGACAGTTAAATAAATGATATGCTCTTGGTAATTTTTTATCCTTTCTCCACCTTATGATCATCACGTAATGCTTGATTCCTCTTATGATTTCAGAGGACTTTGATGTGACATTTGCGGGCAACATTGACGACCATTTCAGGATAGGTATTGGGGTGGCTAAGAAGACGTTGAAGCTGTACACCAAGTTTTACAATGCTGATATCATTCTTGCCTCACCACTAGGTCTCCGAACCCTTGTTGGAGCAGAAGGGTAGATAAGTTTACAGCTGTTAATACATATTTTGTTTTTAATAAAATTATTAACATATACTTGTAAAAAAACACTCTTAATATAGTTTCTTTCTTGTTTACATCATATCCTCATGTAAAGTTAAATGTTTTTTTTATTTTTATCAGCTCCTTTTTTTTTTGAAGAAAATAAAGAAGTACTTTTGTCAAGAACATCCTCACTGGTTAACCTTTGTTGTTAGATTCTTTTCTTATTTTTCAAACCTATTCCCTTTAAACTTGGAATTCTTGTTCACAATCAAATGCCAAACTTGTTTTCAGTATGAAGAGTAGCCCTAAAATGTATTTTGACACAGTTCATATTCCCTTCAAACTTGAAGTCCTTGTTCAAATAACTATCAATAAAGTACCCATTTCAGAAGGACATCAACTATAAAAACTTCAGCAGAATTATGCCCCTTTTAAAATTTTCATAATGCTATCCAGTACTGAGACAAGTGGAGCACACTGTCTATGACCAACTCTTGTTTATCAAGTTACGATCTTACTTGTATATTGTAGTCTGAAGCTCTAAAGCTAAAAAATTAGTAATTCCATTATAAGACTACTGACCACTGAAGAAATAGTTCAGTGCCATATTGCAAGTAATTTTCCCTTCATAAAAAGAAGGTTGATGGAAGGCCAAATTGTTTGTAGTATCACATTAACTTATATGCCTAGAACAGTAGTTTTGTTTTATTTTCCAGGGAGAAGGAGCGTGATTATGACTTCCTCAACTCCATAGAGGTGCTAGTGATAGACCAGGCAGATGTTCTCATGATGCAAAACTGGGACCATGTTGTGGTAGGGCTCATTTTCATAACTTTACAGTGTTAAATATATTTTTTTGTAACTTGCTAAGCTTAGAGTCATCCTGGTGAGAACTATTTTTTCAACCTCTGTTGTCAGACTTTTTTGTTTGTTTGTTTTTTATCTTTGAATCTTTTTATTATTAAAGTTCATTTTTGCCTGCCAATATTGCCTTAGACTATACTATACTAACTTCAATGATTAAACTGTATTTTTAGCACATTATGAAGCACATGCATCTGCAGCCTCAGGAATCTCATGGTGTGGACTTCTCACGGGTGCGCATGTGGACACTTAATGGATGGTATGTAGAAATGTTTATTGGTTAATGGGTTTATCGTCCCACCAACAGTATTTCAGTTATCTGGAGGCGGTGTCCACTTAAAGCAGATATAGTGCTGCCTTCACTGTGTATAGCATGCCGTGAACACCTGGCATGATACCACACCCAGTCACATTATCCTGACACCGGGCCAACCAGTCATGGAACTACCCTTATATTTCCTTGAGCGTTAGCAAGGGAGCTATACCACTACCATTTTTAACGACTTTGGTATGTCGCGGCCCGGGATCGAACCCGGGGCCTCCCGTACCTGGAGCCGATGTAGAATGGTATTTTTACTATTGCTAAATAGCTCAATATCATAAAAAATGAGGTTCATGACCATTCTCTTGGTGTGTCATGTCAGCTTTTTGTTAAGGACCATTAGTAATAACTATCTAACTTGTTCATGTCAAACTTGAAATAACTGGTCACTATCAAAGGTTATACCTTGTTTTTATTTTAATTTTCTGTGTACATTAAGGTTTTTGTTAAGGAAATTGGAATGTTTGGGATTTTTTTTTATCTGGATACAAGGGCTTTTCTTACATTAAGAACCTGTGATTTATTTGTATGGCAGTTCTTTCCGATATTATCACCTAGGATCGTCAACGGAGAATCCAATAAAAGACAGTAGTCACTATATATGACATATTCAATCAATCAACCAGAATCAATTCCATTTCAACCAATCTGAAGTTTGCAATTTAATAATCAGCTTGTTACAACAACAGTTGCAAAGGATAGAAGACTGGTGTAATGTACTGGTATAGAGGACTTACAACAGTACAGTACTGTTGTAGTATACATGACTATAATGACTGTCTCATGTGAGCTTTATTATTGTTTAGAAATAATGAAATGTCTGAACATCATGTTTAAGAGTATTTACTATTTTTTTACTATATTTTGTACTTCTGCAGGTCGAAGTACTACCGCCAAAATCTTGTGTTCACTGCTGTACCTGTCCCAGAAGTTACCTCCCTTGTAAAGAAACATTGCCACAGTATCCTTGACAGCAAATCCATTGCATCTGTAGCTTTCAAAATCAAATTTAATCTTTATTTTTATCTGTAGCATTCAAAATAAAAAAATACTTTTTTCTTTCTTGTATTTTGCTGTCAAAATAATGTTTACTCTGTTATTATCTTCAGCTTTCATAATCGGATCTTTTCTCTTTTATCCTTTGCTTTCAATTTGTTTATTTCTTATCTATAACTTTTAAAATCAAGTTAACTCCTTTCTTTTTTATGTGTTGCTTTATATCACATAATGCTAATCCAAATTCTTTGTCATGGAAACCCAGAGCCACTTTGACATTCTTCTTTCGGCTTTAAAGTACTGCAGTCCACTGTCTGTAAGAATAAAACAACGAGGGTAGATCTAAAATAAAGCATTTCTCACTTACTTGATAGAATTGACTTTAAATGTTACTAAACTATCTGTGGTGAAAAATCTTACCTCACATGAGTTATTTCACATTGGAAAAGCACTTGAACATAGTATGTCTACTCACTGAAAAGAACTACCCATGCTATTATCAAAATCAAACACGTGTAGAATATTGTCTCATTGAAAAAAAAAATTCAAAGCATAAATGTCACTGTTGTTTTCATAAATAACAACTACTATGACATATACAACTTCATTGAAGGTTTGTTACATATTTTGATGGATACATCAAAGTTAGAGTAGTATCTATAGTACTATGGTTTAAGGACAACATCTTTTGATGGTCAGTTAGTACAGACAAGAAACAATCATAGCACTGAATGTAAGAGCCAGAGATCACCAAGACTTGTTTTCATGAAAAAGTTCACCCATGGTTTAGGATATACGTCTCACATCCAATTATCTTCTTTGTTCATTTTCGAGCATATTTACATAAATACTGAAAATAGTTCTGGTTTCGAGTCTGGCCAGCCAGGGACAATAAAAATGGGCCTGATATGGTATCTGGCTTTAATTTATATTACCACATCCTCTAGTTTACAAAACATTGTTTGTTAAGACTATCAAGCCGTGACCACCGCTCCAACCAAATATTGCATTTGCCTTTGACCTAAACCTCAGACTATGCCGGTATGTACCAGTTTATCAAGAAGCCTACAGCTGGATCCATCTGTCAGATCACCTTCCAGCTGCCTCAGGTCTTTCACAGGATAGACTGCACTAACTTTGCTTCTGCAGCAGATGACAAATTTAGCTTCTTTGTTGACAAGGTAAGTGTACTTTCAGACATAAAACACATGCAGTTGTATTTATTTTTTAATTCCTTTAATTGTCCATAGTGTCATGTATGAGTGCTCTCCCTTGAGGCAGCCTGGACACAGTTTCATGGTATGTACATTACACAGACACTTGGGATCCACACTACATGATTATTTTAAATCTTGTGTTATGAGCAAATAACTGGGTTGCCTCGGACTGACATTTTATAACTTTCACGAGTGATATTGGACAATATTATACCTCATTTGCATACGCCGTTCTATATTTAATATGACGTCATCCAGTCCATAAATCACATATTGACCGGCTACCCAGTCCATAATTCTTATACAGACTGTTTATGACGTCATCCAGTTTGTTTTACTGTTTAAACGCGACTTTCACGACGTGCAAATTTTACAAAAACACAAACAGACGATATTGTCAAAATGGCTAAGTGATTCGCCTCTTTATCGGAGACAGATTTAGTTAAACTCAGCGAATCTAATGGATTCAAAAAACACCAAAACCGCGACAAAACTGAAGCTCTTTCGAACATATCTAGCAGAAAAAGGCCACAATTCTTCCTTTGAAACCTACACGAACGAAATTCTTAAAGTCCGGGTCTTTTGTCTAGTAACATTTACTATTTAATTTGAACCACAAAAATGGAATATTAAAAGAAGAGAATGTTTGTTTTTGCTGCATCGCTTGAAAATAATGAAAAAACGACTAGGGTTTGAGATATTTCACAAACTAAACAAATACAATTATTATTTGAAAGCAAATTATACTAAACATAAAAGCAACAAAATGGATAAAAGGATTAAGATTCGGTATAATATAACAAAAAAAACATGGCCTTGAGGGCAATATGCAAGTTTACGGACTGGTTGGTCAGACCTCGGAAGGTATATGGCCCTCAGCTGCGCTTCGGGCCATATTCCTTTCTCGGTCTGACCAACCAGTCCGTAAACTTGCATATTGCCCTCAAGGCCATGTATTATTTGTTAATTGTCAACCCAAGAACCAGAATATACTGAGAGCAAAGCTGAGAGTAATATTCTAGTAGTTAGTATTAGCTAGTTATACAGTCAAAAGCACAGAACTTAATACAATTCTTAACATTCCAAACAAATAAATGAAGCTTAGGGCATTAAACAAATGATTGCTGTAATTCATAAAAAACAACAACACTCAATAAATTGTTAAAATCATTCATCTGTATAAGTAAGTGGAGTTAATTCTTTAAATACTGATTATACAGTTATGTATGAGCTGCATGCTTTTGGGGAATTTTGCTAAAAATATCAACAGTAAAATATACCCTGTCGTGGGTATTCAAAATCTTAACAGGGAAATATATTGTGTCTGTTTTTTTATACATCTTGTGGGTTTAGGAATATATACATGTTTATGGTAAACATGTATAGTAAAAACACAAGGATGTTTATTGTACACAATTACACTATGTGGCAATTTACCAAAGAAAACAGCAATTATTATATTTTCCTTTTTCATGTAATCATCTGCTAATAAATTTGACAAGTGAGTAGTCCTGCTATACTGTTCAGTTCACAAGTTAACACTGCAGATCAAATTATCCTGAAATCAAAGCCATAATGATAGCTGCAATTTACACTTTGTACTCGTACAATGGCATATGTGCTTCGAAAGTTAAAGTGTAAACGGTCTTATTTTTTTTCTTTAAAGTTTGTTTGTGGTTGCATCACTCAAATTGCAATATGATCTTCTGACTGTCAGAGATGAATTTGCTTCATTAACAATGCAGAAAATGCATAATCGCTGAACTACCTACCTTTAAGGTAAAAAAATATTTCTTAAGAGTTTATCGCTCCTTTTGTTCCAGATTTTTTCTAAGCTGTCAGAGGCATCCATGTCCCAGCTGATGATCTTCGTTCGCTCATACTTTGACTTTGTTCGGGTGAGGAACCATTTCCAACGAGAGAAAATCAACTTTCTTCAGATATGCGAGTATGTACCCTATTCTTAGATATATATATACTCATACATTTTGTCTTAGCATTGTTATGAAAATACAAATCAAAAGGCCTTTTTCTATTAACATGGTATACCTAACTGGTGATTTATTCAGTAATATAAATGCATTTTTTTTTAGAATATGTGTCCATTTTGGAAAATTAAAGATCAGAACATTTTAGGGCCTTTGAAGAACCTGTATGTTTTATTCCTTCTTGTCTGTCTAGGTACTCAAAAGGGAAGACGACAAACACAGCGCGGAACTTGTTCTACAATCGGAAAGTCAACTATCTCTTGTATACAGAGAGGTACCACTTCTATCACAGGTAATTCTATGAGCAGTTAGATTCCCAGACTTGTAACCCTTCAGCCCCTCAGTAATTTGGTTGAGCTCCAGTCAGAGGGCAGGTCTTCAAGCTGATTTGCAGTGTACCAGTTGTTTTACACAGAAATATCCGGGGTCTTCCTCCACCAATAATAAACTGGACCTCACCAATATGACTATAAGTGTGTCTCTGCGATGTAACTAAGTACAAAGGTTAGATGCACATACAGCATTTGGGTAAATTTTGCCCACAACCTTTCCTTTCTTATCAGACACTTCAAAGTATCCAAACTAAAGATATTCTGTATTGATTATACATAAATATGTAAATAAATGAGATTTATACTTATACTGCAGCAACAATAATTTGCTTGTGAACTCTCTACAGGCTACAGTTTTTCTAATTATCACCAAATCTGGTCAGATTGTTTCTCTGCATGAAGTCTGGTTTGTAAGTTTATCTTATATTATCTGTTTATTTATGTAATGGAACACATGTCATTAAAAATCAGAAATGTCAAAACCATGATACTGTTTGTTGAGAAATATTTATAATCACAGAACATATTTTCTTACTTAGAGAATGTTCCACATGGAATTTTCTCAGCAAAATGGTCAAAGCAGAACGAGAGATCAATTTAAATTGTAGCATGAAACAACAATTAATCCTTGTTACTGAATTTACTTTGTTGTCCTTTTTATTTCAGAATCCGTATTCGAGGGATCCGCCATATTGTGTTCTACGGACTGCCCCAGTACTCGGGTTTCTATAGTGAAATGTGTAACATGTTAAATGACGTCAAGAACAAGGGGAGATCAGCGGACCATATGTGTACTGTTTTGTATACCAAATATGATGCCATGCGGCTGGCAGAAGTTGTCGGTGCTGACCGAGCAGCCCAGATGCTTCATTCAAAGAAATCTGTTCATATGTTTGTCAGTGGTGAAAATGGTTAGAAAATAAAAATGAAGGCTTAGAGTTTAGAGGAGTTTTGTTGTTGTATAGGAGCCTTGTTGATCTTTGCTACAGATAGTTGAAGGTGTGAATAAGTTTACAATGTATAACTTTCTGGAGTAAGGATATTTGCCATTGTTAGGAGTGTCTGGAATAACTGTTCATGTATGTATACCAATTTTCTGTTCAAACTGATTTGTTAAAGTTGATTGGGAATAAATCTTTTCTATCTTTAGTGATCCTTCTTCACTACCTTTTAAGACACAAGTTCTGTTAACTGGGATTAATTGCTTGGGACTAACCACATCCTGGATAGAACCAGCATCAACCAGGGATATTGCACAAATAAATCATAACAAAGCTAGAGTAAGAGTAAATAAAGTTAGGATCATTAGAACTAAAAACACAAGTTTTATTTTATCATGTTTGTTGATAGTTGATTGTAAGGCTTTTTTTTTCCAGCTTTTTTATCTGTACTGTCCACATCCTTGGTGAAAAAGCTTGAAAGGAAAATTGTAAAATGTTTTTTTGTTGTTTTTTTTCATGCTAGGTGTATAAAACATGTTTAAATGTAACTGTTCTACATTTCTTAACAGAATATGAGCAAACCTTACCAGGAACATTGTCATTGATTCAGTTTTGTCCAGACAGGAAAACTGTTTTAGGGTAATTTATCCACCTTGTCCAAAATGGTGTAGGTTTTTTGTTGGCGGATTATTTTGTCGATATTCAAAAAATTAATCTGTTCAGGTACAGGCATATTGCAAAAGTATGAAAAAAAAAATGTTTTACTTTTATCTGTATTAATATTAAAAAATGGAAAAAATGTTATGTAACAAGTTTATTTTTTAACAAAATGGATACTACTTTAACAGTAATGTCAACTAGAGCAAACAAATGAATGATTTCCAAAACAGACAAAATAATTTCTTGTCTATTAAAATAAAAATCGTATGACTCGTATGATGCCATCAATTATTCCCAATTTTATTCTTGTATCACAAAAATATTTATAAAAGTTGTTTTTTTTTCACTATGTAAAACTGCCCAAATTGCTTTAAAAAAGCAATTTTGACACATACCAGTAATTTGCAAGTTCATTGATCTTTTATCAAATTTGGAGGGGCAAATTGTTAAGTACAAGTTTAAAATCTAATATTCATATTTATATATTGAGATAAAACATACCCATCCTGCATAATGGTCGTAAAATATAAACAAGCCTGCTAAGCAAATATCTGAATCCACTCCTGGGATTTTTTACCCATAGTACTTTGCATAGTATTTGGATGTGGGTCACGACAAGAATGTGCAATAGCAAGTTCCCTGTTCCTTGATAATATATGGCTTTGAACATGATTTCCAAGTATTTTACTAGTTCCTATCAGTGGCCAGTGTGTTTGCACTTTCTTGGAAAATTAAATTTTCAGTTAAAGTCCTGTCTGCCAGCTGGTTCATATGTAAAATGTGAAAGAAAACCTTGTATAACTATAATTGCACAATGTTTAAGTAATTAACTTTACATATGCTGCATTTTTTTTAACTTCTTTAATGTTGATCTTCATTTAGTTTTAATATCATTTTTACAGTAAGATCTTCTGGTATAGTTACATAGTAAGTAAGTTAAGTAACTTCTTGGACAGTTTTATCAACAAAAATAGTCTTTAGGTTTTCTGATATAAGGTCAAGTTAAATTAACATCTATAAATGACTTTTCAACAGCATAAATTTGGACAGTCAGTTGTACTTTTGCCACATGTACTCAAGGCCCCCATTTGCGAATTCTGAATGTTTTAATAAAAACAATTATTTTGTTAATTTTATTTTTATTTTATGCCCTTGTCACCTATTAACAGAAGTTCTGAGTGAAAATAAAATACATATATATTAAATATATATGAAGAGACCCCTAAGGATCAATAGGGTTTAAGAAAGGGAAATGTTACATTTAGGAATGAATTGGTCTGGTCCATCATAGGATTTCATGGAATGACAAGAAGTCCTGTAGTCGATAGAAAATGACTTACGGTGTGCTATGGTGTAGTACAAATAATGTGTTGTCACATTGAATTGTTCATATATTTATGTGTATAACAACCACACCAATGAATTAACACCAGAATATTAGTGCCTTAAATTGTTTTAAATCACCTCATCAAAGCCAGTCTCTAATCAATCATAATGTATACCAGTACTTCCAATATTACCTGTTTTTACTTTCAAATCAAATTAAGACATGTATACAGATTTAAAGCAATAAAAATTCACTATGAATCAAACTGTCCTCAAGTGTATAAGCCTGTAAATTCCTGTATAAACTGTTTTGAATAGTTTTCACCAGCTCATCTCATAACTTTAAAATTATGATAAAAGAGTTCATTGTTAGCTAACCTGAGCACAACATGCTCAAGGTGAACTTTTCTGATACTGCTTCGTCCGTCGTCAGTTGTCCGTCGTCAACATTTTAGCATGTAAACACGCTAGAGGCCACAGTTTTTATCCTATCTTCATCAAACTTAGAATGTTTGTCCGCATGAAATCTTCATTAGTGGGTCACCTGGGGACAAAAAGTAGGTCACTAGGTCAAATTTTAGAAAAAAGTTAGAGTAGTATATAAAGATCCACATTTTTAGCCCAATCTTCACCAAACTTGGTCAGAATGTTTGTCGCCATGATATCTTGGATGAGTTCGTAACTAGGTCACGTGGGGTCAAAAAGTAGTAGGTCAAATCCTAGAAAAAGCTTGAGGCCTTATTTATAGGCCAATCTTCACCAAACTTGATTAGAATGTTTGCCAGCATGAAATCTTCGATGAGTTCATTATAGGGTCACATGGGGTCAAAAAGCCACATTTATAGACCAATCTTCACTAAACTTGGTCTGAATGTGTCTGCATGAAATCTTGGATGAGTTCGTTATTAGTTCACGTGGGTTCAAAAAGTAGGTCACTAGGTCAAATCTTAGAAAAAGCTTGTGAACACACTAGAAGCCCCATTTATGGCCCAATTTTAACCAAACTTGATCAGAATGTTTGCCTGCATGAAATCTTGGATGACTTTATAACTGGGCCATGTGGGGTCAAAAGGTAGGTCACTTGGTCAAATCTTACAAAAAGCTTGTGAACACACTAGAGGCCATATTTACAGGCCAATCTTCACCAAACTTGATCAAAATGTTTGTCTGCATGAAATTTTGGATAAGAGGTCAATAGTCAAAACTTAGAAAAAGGATGTGAACACACTAAAGGCCACATTCAAAGCCCAGTCGTCACCAAACCTGATCAGATTGTTTGTCTGCATGAAATCTTGGATGAGTATATTATTGGGTAACGTGGGGTCAAAAAGTAGGTCACATTTTAGAAAAAACCTTGTGAAAACACTTAGAGGCCACATTGATGGCCCAATCTTCACCAAACTCGGTCAGAATGTTTGCCAGTATGAAATCTTACATATGTTTTGAAGTGGGTCATGTGGATTCAGTAGGTTACTAGGTAAAATTCTAGAAAATGTTGTCATCCCAGTGGCCACACTAATGGTCCAATCTTCACCAAATTTTTTTAAAGTAAATAACTTTTAATTACTTGATGGTAGATATGAGCCTACTAAAAGCCTGTGTACCTCAAGTGAGCGATTAAGTGCCATGATGGCCCTATTGTTTTTTTCATACATCGCACCGACAAAATTATGGTCATATGGCAACGTCCAGCTAATTATTGGTGGAGGAAGACCCCAGAATTACATCTGGGTAAAACCATTGGTGCACCGCAGATAAGCTGGAAAACCTCTTCACATGAGCTTTCACCCCGACCAGGACTGGAACCCACGAGGTGAGGGGCTGAGGGGTTACAAAGAGATGAGTAGCTGAGAAGTAGGACCTTTAAGGAGTATATTAACAAAGAAGTAGGTCAGTAATTGGACATGCTTCTTCTACCTCAAGCAGTCATCTGAACTCTTCCACTTTTAAGGTTCAAAAATATTTGAAAATGAATGAGGGGTGTTCTTACGGATTTTCAGAAATCTTTGTACTTGGAAACAAATAACTGCTTTGTTTATATGAAAATAACAAATCTTCCACTTTTCAAGTGAAAATCTCCTACTTTGGCATCAGAAAAAGTTCACATGTATGCTCATGTTGTTAAATAAACACTGACAATAACATTTATGTGTTTATTTAATGAGTAAGACTGGATTACTTTGGAAAATGAAACAAAAAACCCAACAAAACCATTGTTAAGAATATAATTTTATTCATGTCACCAAGAACACTTGTCAATATTTTATAATTTTAGTAAATCCGCTGTATTAATTACCATACAGGCAAACAAAATATATACATGCAAACATACGTATTTTATATAATAAGATATAACAGTGACCAAACAGCATTTTTTACAATCATTTTGTCTTTGATTCCTGCCCACCACCCCACTTACATTTTATTCATTTCTCATTATAACCATTCTGTTACAAGTTATACAATCAGATAGTTGTACACAATACATGTTCATAAATATAAAACAAGATCAACACAACATTGTATAATAAAAATAAAGAGAAATATTAATAGTCTTTCATACAAAATTATATTAGCTGTGTATAGAGTTTTCTATATATTTACAAACGTTTATCAGCAATTTATTTTACAATACAACTCATCTTGACACACCACTCCAAAGTCTATTATTCTTTGCTTTGTTATGACATAAATATGTTCATATAATTTAAAATACAGATAATTACTATCATTTTAAGGCGATGCCCAGCTACTACTGCTGATAGGAGACCTCCAACAAATGCACAAGTCAGCTTTAAGAACTCCTTTCATCCAAGTTTCACTCCATCTGCGACTTAAAGCCGTGCACTGATGGGTTTAAAGGTACACTGGCTAACCACACTACCACAAGCGCTATTAACATCGATATGTAGTGGTTTTATAAAAACAAAGTTCAAGTTGCTTATAAAAACAACATCATATAACTTCAGTAAGAAACTCTTTTTTCGTTTACATGATTTTTCTAAATGTTGATCATTTGATCTCAGGTGAAAAAAAAACAAAATGAATGCCTGATTTAATACATAATACATGAATTTCACAATTTCAAAACAGCAGAAACCCAATAGTCCATTAATTACAAAACACAAAAATATGTACAAGAAACAATGTTTGCCAATTTAAAGGACAAATTCATGTAGTCAGCACCATACCAGTAATTATCGTGCAGAGGGAAAAAAACAAAGATTAATTACAGCAAAGATTAATTACAGTTAAAAAGTCAAAAGTAAGAATGTCACATATGAAAAAGAAGTTATATATAATGATATGAAAAAAAACAACATCATGAAAGTTACTGGTAAGATTGATGAAGTAAATACTGCTGATGTTTTCTTCTGCTACATAAAGCCATGATACTTAGAGCTCAGTGACCTCAATAAAAGACATGTTCCAATAACTTCAGTAACCTTGACCTTTCTCTTATTGAGTTCAGGACAGTCCTATTATATTTTAATCTTCTGTGATGAACTAGAGGCCAGAACCTATATTAAGCTTATTTTAAGTTCTCTGTTGTGAGTCCACAAGTAATATCTGCATACTCAATAAGGCTCCCTTTGTGTTGTATTGCAGATCCTTGAGGTAAGAGTTTACAATAATATTTTTTTTATAGAACAACAGCAGTAAGGAAAACTGGATTTGAATAGGACTGAATATATTTTTTGCTTATAATATTAAGAAAAAAAATATATATTAATGAGTTTATCAGATAGCAGTACATGGATTTACAATTGCCTTTAGAGTCTTACAAGAAATACAAAAATAAATAAATGCACAATATAGATTTACAAAGGGTTATAAGATTTCCTTCTTTTGTTTAAGAAACCAAGGTTAAATTTTCTGATATTCTAATTTAATTTAGCACAGCTATAACAGTCTTATAAATATTTTTTAAAAATGTAAAAGTCATGTACTTTGTTATATGAATGACAATTCAGATGTTACAAAGTAACGGTAAATAAATTCTACAAGTTTATCATCGTTAGCACATCAGATGAACCGATCAAGTTCAAATACACTGCATGCAGTCATCACATGATACAACAGAACATTAGCGCTTCTATATTATCACTTCCTTTTGTGTGTACAATCTAGGGGCTTTTATTAACTTGTTCTCAACATTGGAAAGTCATTTATACAAAGGTGCATTCTTTCTTAATTATCATGACTGATATGTGTGGATGTAATAAATGAAAAGAGTGGAAAGTTTTGCCAAATATTACAATTAGTAAACTTCTTTTCATGTGACAGCTTTGGAAATAACAAGGGGTGATGAGGGGTTATACAATGGTCACAGTTGATCAGATTTGCATTTTTTGTTAACTTAGTTACACCACAATGATGTTTGGATTAAAATAATTCACCTATTCACTAATTTATTTACACATTTTGCCTAGGCCTGATCAGGTATTTGGATTTTTTTCTTTCTTTTTACATCCCACTGACTTTTTACATCTCGCTGATTTTTTACATCTCACTGATACATGATTATGGTCAAATTGGCTATGGCCAGTTAATTATTTGTGGAAGAAGACCAATAAGAAAGGAAGACAAACCAAGCAGGTCAGCTTAGAAAGTAACCCCACACTGAAAGGTTCTCATCCTGACTGGTACTTGAACCTAGACAGGGGTTGAGGAGTTGGAAGTTGGTTACCTATTTGTACGTTGTATGACAGGAGTTTCAGTAGTTTGTTCTTATTAATATCTACCACTCATTTTCCAACAACACATCTATTATCACATTGATACATGAGGGTTACTACCATTAATTGTTGATCAATTGGAGATTTGGAAGGAGAATTAATTCGAACCTTCCAAGCAGAATTACTACACCAGAATGTGGCCACTCACAAAGAAAAATAGTCCCTATTAAAGGAATGTCTAACAGAAGTTTTAATAAACTTGACAGTCGCATACTGAGAAAATATTCCATTGTTGGTTTCTAGAGTTTCACAATCTTTACAACTACCTGCCAAAAGAACAATCCCATTAATAAGCAATGTGTATTCTTGGCAGGTTTTGTTAAACTTGATAATTGCATGCTGAGAAAATAATCCCATTTATTCCAGCTTGCAGATAGGCCACAAGGTATTAGTCCAGCTCTGCAGTGGATGCAGACTTTGGAAAGGATGGTTGAATGAAATTTCTAACTGAGCATTAACTTACAAAACAACACAAAGACATAAAAAACCTAGTGAATGACGATCGCTTGAAGTTGAAAAATAAACTACATGGAAGACTTTTTTTCCGCTTTGAAAGATTCAAATGGGTAATAAATACCCCCTCTGAAGTTGCTTTAATCAATAACCCCACAACGAGCAGTTTATTTGTTTATCCCTTGCACAAAGGGTCTAATATTTTTTCTAATTAGATATTAACCTACATTTATTATACATTTGCTAATAAACTGTACTTATTAATGTATTCAATTTCTATTAGCTATGAACCAACATTTATAAATAACCTATAATTAATTGTAAGTTATATCAAATAGAAACAGAATATCACTTTTTACTTATATGTACTAAATTATCACAATTACTTCCTCTTTACAAAAAAAGTTACTATATTACATGGCTTACTTAGCATAAGTTCATTTCATTAATTAAAGTCAACTTTAAAGGAATGAAGATAAACATTTCAACTAGATATATTTTGCTACTAAAATGGGATTTTGATTATTATTATATTTTACTTGCTCTTCAGATAATTCCATGTCTTGTGCCTTTTGTCACTTAATTAATGCTTGTACTTTGTCTTGCTGTAAAACACCATGTGTTTTAATGCACTATACTTTAAACTGAACTGATTTACAGTTAGGTGTGACAAACTGGACTCCCATTTAGCACCATTTCTGAAAGGAACAGAATACTTCTTAGAGATAAAAACCCCCAAAACTCCCAAACAGTAACAGAAAATTGGTAAAATCCAATTTCTGACATGGAAATAGGTGGTAGTAAGAGTGGATTGTCTTGTTAGGTCTGAATTTTTATTTCCTACTCATTGCTACAACACAATAATGGTCAATGAATAATGGTCATACATGGCAAAATCTTACAATTGTCTAGGGCTTGACTACTGGCACACAGGTCAGCTACATGACCTCCGCACAGTACTTGCCCCTACAAGGACTTGAACCCACAAGGTGAGGGTCTGAGAAATTATTTTCAGTGACCTCAAACTGCTCAGTCTTGGAGGACCCTGACAAAGGCAATAAAAGTGCTCCTGAAAAAGGCCAATACTGCGGCCCTGAATCAGGTAACAACATTTAAGTGACTTACGAATGATGAAAGTTTTCCATCTCTTTTTCAGGCGCGCAGTAACAATTCGATAATACAATTTCACACATAAGAGAGATATTTATGGTATGTGACCAGAGCAGAGTACCCTTTGCAGAAACTTACATGTTTATTACCTTATTCAATTTCTGTGTTAGCAGAGCCTTTCAATTGGAAACTAAAATAACATTTCAAAAAGTTGCTAATTATACAGACAGGAATAACTTACAATGGATAACTAATGCACATGACATTAATTCATGGGGCCATTGAAATACATGTATCTCAATTCGGACATTTTTGTTAACACAAAGTGAATGTGTTTACTGCAAGTGAATCTTTGTTTACTTCAATACACTGAAATAAAACAAAGGCTTACTTCTAAATATATATATATATATAAGGTGGCTAAATGGTTTGAATCATGATGTCAAGTATATTCTGACATGCTTGGTTCAAGGCTATATGAGATTGTTGAGCTGCAAATGGCTAAAAATAGTTGAAAACCATTGCAACTCTTTTGACCCTCTTAACCTAATGCCAGTGCACTTTTTAATGGTCATAGTTTTCACTTATAATCTTAGGATTAGATTTAATATTTGAATTCATTCTATTATTTTAAAAGTGGTTTTGCTGTTAAGCATCAACAACAAACAGAAAGAAAAAGAAAAAAAAAAGCAAATATTGCCAACTGAGACCAAGTCGCTTTAAATAAAACAAAACACACAAAATATATATTATTTACACTTGTACTTTAAAAAAATAAACATATTGAATTTGGGGGAAAATATTAAAGAGAAACATTAACCAGGAAGTTATTGTAAACATGTTATTTTATAAGGTTCACTTCACAAAATATGTCACAGCTACATCATTACATTTGTTAACAAATTTGAGTTGTTAATATTGATAACACAACAATAAACATGAAAGTTACCATGACTTTAAGAACACCAGATGCTTGAGATTGTCTCAAGCCACAAACTTTGTGTAGATTTGAAAGAGTACATGTTTTTAGTATTTAAATTGTGGGCTGAATATCAAATCCATTTATTATGTATTAAGCTACATGTTTTTATTTTTGTACGACACTTAAACTTTGTTTCTTTGAGCTTAAAATCACAATGAAACTTTATATAAGTTTAGTGTTGTTGGTATGATAATTGTTACTTGGGCTTACGTCATGAATTAGACATAAGAATAGTTGGTTTCTAAAACACGTCTTAACAACCTCATCTTAACTTTAAACCTGTTAAGCTTTAATCATGCAAAAATAAAAAGTATCTATTCCATTCAGCTAGTGCCTGCTGGGAACTGCCAGATCAGAATCTGCATTCTTGTTTTTATTCTTTAGCAATATGAGTTTCCTTACCCTTCAGTTGCTAGTAGAAAGATTTGTATAGTAAAATGTAGTAATGGTAAGAGGTAAAATATCATAGCAAATAATACAGTTTATTTGGCTAAAATGTTAATTCTGACAAATCTTGATTTTGAGGATTAAGCAGTGAGAAATATTTTATGAAAACAGTTTTGAACTTTAGGTTTTTATTTGGCATAAATTATTTAAGAATAATTTTATCCTTGGTTACATAGTTCTCTGCTCCATCTTATATCAATCGTTATGACTGCTTTTGTTTTCATATTTTTTTTAGACCGAGACCGAGAAATATAGAATGTTACTATTATTAAGTGTAGCTGCACTTTTACATGGGATATATGCACTGACATAACAATTTGCCTAACACATTTACAGTTACTTCATTTACATTGAAGAAAGTAAATTGACAGGTGCAATATTTTACATACACAAAAAACAAACATACATGTACTTAAAGACAGTAAAGTGTCTTAAACAAAATTATTCAAATTGTTTTTTTAGCAACAAAAAGTCTTTTTATACAATATACGGAATGTCCACAACTGCCTGAAATTTTGTCTTTGGAAAGGTTTCCAAAGTACTCAAGATAACTAAATAAAAATTTAATGAAATACTGTAGAAGCCCAGACAAAGCTGTATCTATTGATGGACAGACAGATGGGTGGACAACTCATCTCCAGTACAGCCCCTCCTAACCACCCATATTTTGTTATTGGGGTAAAATGAACAAAATTAAATCAACGTCAGTAAGCACACAACATGGTTTATGACACACCCTACTATGATTACCCTGCAAGGCAGCATTCCGCTCTTATCTAAATGCCTTACGTATAACACTAGAATATACAAATTCCTTTGAGTTTTCACTTATTAATAGAGAACTTAAAAGAATTTTGTTCATTTTATGTTGATCTATTAAATATATATCAAGTATGTATCTCCTGCTAAAAATAGTGGATACTGGAAGCACTCCAAGATTTTTTAAATAAACATGCTAATGCTTGCTGCATATTGATGATAATATGTGGACATACATACTATGTACACGGAATATGCAATAATATGATACAAATAGCACACATTAATTATTTCAGTAATAAACTTGAGCATGTATGATGTTAATGTATGATGAAAACTGATGCTATTTTGATCTGGTAGGACTACCAAATTGGTCATCAGTCCTCAATTTTGCTGTCCTCAATCTGTCTAGTGGCTGGAAGATAGACCTTGAAACTGAAATCGGTTCTTGGAAACGAACCCTGAAAATAGAATAAAATGAGACATCAATAAATACCTTAGTTATAAAGTAGTAATATCACTATAACTAGCTTTTAGCCTGCCAATCACAAGCTGGGCATGCTTATGTACTTCCTGTAGATTTAGCTAACCCTGGGAGTATTTCTGATCACAATCAACACTGATTGCTGCTAAGACATTATCAATACTTCTTGTTACCTGTCCAAATGTTGCTAGCAAATAACTGCAACTTTAGTCGGGATTATTAAATGAAGCAAGCGAAGGGTTCACTTGGTGTGTGTACAGTGAACACAAAATGTCAGCATTTGTTTAAAGCTGTCTAATGCCTCCTGACCACAAGTAGCAATTTGCAGGTTCCTTATGCTGATTAAGGTCAAAGTAGTTGAAAAACTTTTGTCAACAGACTTCTGTAGAACAAAGCAAATAAGGCAGATGAAGAATGCAAGTTCATAAAATTTTAGACTTTGGTTAATCTGTTGAAGACCAGACCTGGTAGCTTAATGTGTCGTGTGCCGGCTCCAGGTACAAGAGGCCCTGGGCTAAATCCCAGGCCATTACATTACCAAAATTGTTAAAAATGGTAGTGCTATGGTTCTCCTGCTAATGCTAAGAAAAAATGTGAGAGTAGAAACAAAAAGTTTTGATCTCCCAAACACACACCCTTAAGATGACAATTTCAAATAGAATTGTCTTAATAGTATTCTTTGTGTCACTTGAAAACTGTAATGACATGTAAATGGACATCATTTACAACTTAATTAGTTATTTGAGATCTTCCTTACAATGATTTACAAAGCTTTTTTGTATACAAAGCTTTTTTGTACTTTTTTCTGTTAATAAATATCTCAATAATAGTTTTACTTCTCTGTTCATTTAAATTGTCACCAACATTTCAAAAACATATTTTTTAAATGTAACTTTTAAATATTACAGTTCTTAACACCAGATGCAGGATATTAAAAAGGTTCACATTCAAATACAACAGGATGCCTGTATTTTGTAACCACCATTCAAAATGCCACCCATTATCAACCATATAAATACAGTGTTTCAGTTTGCCACTTCCTTAAATGTGCGATAAATATATATCACCCACACAGTGGGTCATCGTTAAAAATGTAATTTAGTACATTAATCTGCCATTCCAAGCTTGTAATTTGAGCAATCATTTTCCAATTACTGTTTTGTACTCGTGGTATGTTTCAAGTTTGATTCATGTCGCTTCTACAGTCCAGTTTAAATTACTGTATTCTCAAGATGTCCTTACATGTCAAAAACTGCCTTCATAAATAACTGTCAAAAGTTCAGAGGTACCTAGTCTGATGCCTTTATTCTATGCTCAGTGTAAAATAATTTAGATTACATCTTGATGTGTTTAACAAGCGTCGTTTTAGGCTTGTGGCTCCATTTCATGAATTAGTTCAAGCATGCATATAATTGGGTAGGAGGCTAAATCTGAAGTCTGTAGTGAAATGAGTTATTTAAAAATTCCACAGCTTTTTGTATACAGGTGAAATTAAAGGTGTTAATTCACTGACATTAAATATATCAATTATGTACAAAAACAGTGGTAACTGATATTGTTTATCCTCATTGTTAATAACCAAACTTTATTCTTACAAACTTGACAACTACATTCAAACATTTAGGAATACTGCTCTAGACTCAGCAGCAAAAAGTGCAGAGTCTGATTGGACAGCTCATCATGCTTTGCAATCAACCAATAACCTGAGGCATAAAATAAGAAATCTTTGTATTAACAGGTGTTATTTAAAAAATCTATGTAATAGCCAGCATTATTTCACAAATCTATGTAATAACAAGTGTTATTTCACATATTAGATGACCAGTGTTATTTCACATACATTTATGTAATGACCAGCATTTTTTCATAAATCTATGTAATAACCAGTGTTATTTCACATACATTTATGTAATGACCAGCATTTTTTCATAAATCTATGTAATAACCAGTGTTATTTCACAAACATTTATGTACTGACTAGCATTATTTCAAAAATCAATGTAATAATCAGTTATTTCACAAATCTATGCAACAACCAGTGTTATTTCACAAATATAAGTAATATCAAGTATTATTTTACAAATCTATGCAATAACCAGAATAATCACACATCTATGTAATCACCAGATTTATTTCATAAATCTATGTAATAATCAGAGTTATGTCACAAGTCAGGTAAATTGGTAATGGTGTTATTTTATCAGTCAATATCTACACCTGGTGTTACATTACAACTCTAGCTCTCAAGTACAAGGTGTACCAATGATACTGCAGAGAGAGATATTTGCTATCTGACACAATGAAGATCATTTTACAGTTCTACTCTTATAACTTCAAAAGATTTTTGTTAACTTCATCTTAGACTTGAAAAGAAGCATGTGGGTTTTGTAACTTTTTTTCATAACCACTCCATAAAAGATCAAATAAAAAGAGGACAATCAAAATTCAATTAAAAAACATTTGATATGTTAAATAGACTGAACATTTCAAGCATATATGATCAAGACACTTAATAAGAAGATGAAAGAATACACATTTTGGAAAATGCTATGAAAAGAGTTAATTCAAGTTTAGGTAAATAAACTGTACTTTGATGAATAAATTTTCCAATTTTTAATATATTCTGTAAATCTGAGATATACTGATCGGCTAACTTCTTTATTAAATTTAAACCAATTCTCTGTAAGTCTGAATATGTTTAATCACAAGCCCCTAATCTCTAAGAAAAACAACAAAAACCAGCACTTTTCCTGTCTACAAAGAATTACTTTCATAAACTTTTTAATACATTAACATAACTTTTCTGACCATTACCCAACAAAGATTTCTTAAAACTTAAATTAAGAAATGATGCAAGTACTTTACAAAATTTTCCCTAAAATACAGAAAGCTTAAATAACTAATTTTGGTCAGTAAGTGCAGTGCTATATTTAATGCATTCATAAAAATAAAAGCAATTTCATTTGACAAAGACTCTCTTACGTCAGGTTTGATTAATTGGCAGATCATATTTCTAAGAAAAAAAAGTTTTTTGACAAGCAATAAATATTGTTCCCTACTGGGATACAGAGGTATATGGCCAAAGTGAATATCTTTCAAATTTTATGAAAGTATCAAAACAAGCTATGGTTTGGATTTCAGAGATAATATATTTGTTTGTTTTTTTAGAGACCACTTTGATTTGATTTTTAGAAACCACCTTTATTTTTAGGGAACAATTAGGTTTGATTTCAAGAGTCCACTTTTGTTTCTTGAGGAAACCAATTTGTTCTTGGGGACATTTCATCAGTTTGAGGTGGGTTTTTTTTGTAGGGATAACTTTGGTTTGTTTTCAGAGAAAATTTTTGTTTGATTTTTTTAGAAACTACTTTTGTTTTCAGAGACACTTTTCGTTTAGGTTTTTAGAGACATCACTTTGGTTGTTTGGTTTTAAGAGACCACTGTTGTATTTAGAGACCATTTTGGCTTGGTTTTAAGAGACCATTAATGTTTGGTTTTAAAAGAACATTATTGTTTGGTTTTAAGAGAACATTTATGTTTAGTTTTAAAAGACCATTAATGTTTGGTTTTAAGAGACCATTAATGTTTGATTTAAGAGACCATTCATGTTTGGTTTTTAAAGACCATACATGTTTGGTTTTTAGACCATTATTGTTTGGTCTAAAAAAGACCATTAATGTTTGTTTTTTTAGAGACCATTCATATTTGGTTTTAAGAGACCATTAATGTTTGGTTTTAAGAGAACATACATTTTTGGTTTTAAGAGACCATTCATGTTTGGTTTTAAGAGACCGTACATGTTTTGTTTTAAGAGACCATTCATGTTTGGTTTTAAGAGGGTTTTAAGAGACACTACATGTTTGGTTTTAAGAGACCATTCAGGTTTGGTTCTTAAACATGACACTGACAATTCTGCTACTGTCCACTTCTTACAGCATCCCTCTATTCATTTATCATTCATTACTCCCACACATACCCCTGCAAACGGTTTACTTACAGTCAAGAATCTTTAAATAACAAAGATGAAAGTTTATTACATTTGTAGAGTTTTATGTCTATTGTACATTTGGTGTTTGAATACACAATATTTTGTTTTGGGTCTAAAAACTTCAGATTACTTGGATATTTTAACAATAACTATCAAATAATTGTCTGTACTTATTTGTAACAGGTAAGTTTCAGAATATAAACAGTGTAAACACCATATGATTAAAACATTCACAGAGATTCAAAAATGAAATTGTTTTTTTACAGAAAAAAATTAAATGTAACACTAGTATAATAATTTATCTTTATCCCATTTATTGTTGTTAAGCTGACCGTGTTGTAGATAGCAATAGAAACGGCTGTTTTCAAATTCCTAACACAGTTAACTTGATGTCATAGTCACATGGCCTAAAAATCTCTGAGCTTGTGACAGAGGTAAACAGAGTGAACTGACAGTGTATGACAGTAACTAATGACTTGGCAGAACTACTGCCGTACTGCAGGTCGGATGGAAGACCTCTTACCCCATAGACTCTAACTTGTGTGGTACATGTATGGGTCTGAAGTGTTATTGTGACTTCAACAGTTTGGCCACAGGCACATTCATTTTATAGTTCTGGGGTAAACAGTTAAAAAAGCAGATTCCTGATTGGTTCCTTTAACAGATGGACTTGAACTGCAAATGGACTTAAAGGTGGTATCCTGACAATTTGCCAAATTTTATCAAATATATGTAACACTATCTGATCCCTGTTTGGGGTATTGGTGTACTATTTCTGCAAGTCAAACTTTATTTCTGCTAAGATAAATAATTCAGAGCTGATGACCACGATGATGATATAAAGTGATTTTAAATATAAGTGATTTTAAAATTAGCTAAATGTGCAGCATGGCTCTGGTTCTTTGAGGAATCTTAAGATCTAAGTTGCCTTATAGTGAAATTAAATAATGATAAATAAAAATTCTGTGTTGTTTTTTTTAATAATATAACAGTATATTAAATAATAAATATATAACTAAGGCTTAAAATCACAGAATTGATGGACTAGAAAATATTCTTATAAAAAAAATAAAAAAATCATTTTTTTTTAAATTGTCCTTTACATATCCCAAACAAAAACCAAGTAAAATTAAATGTTGATTTTGTTCAATTAAAAAAATATTGTAAATATTATAATAAAAAATAAAAACAAGTAAATTCAAACCTTACAATTTTTTCCCACAAACAATAGCAGAACAAGGTTACATTTTTTTTAACAGTTTATAATTTTTTTTGGTTAAATATTAGCTATTGTTTCATAAAAATAATGATGATCTATGATTGTTATGTTACCCAGCAAATAATAAAAAAACAACAACAAAAAACAACGACCCCCTTAAAAACATTTTGCGACAAATTGTACAAAGATAGATTAAAAATTGTTTTCAATAAAAATAAAAATAAAATTTTACCATTCATCATTGTAGGATACTCGGTATACATTTGATTTCCATAGCAGCATCCATACTCATGGTAACCGGGTTCCCTCTTAATGACCGGTCGTGGTGAAATAAACAATTTATCATTCTTGTACCCCTTGCCTTGAAGAATCTGATGTAAAAAAGTCTCCTGCACAGGCAAGTTCACACGACACAGGCAGTTTGGTGGTGGCGGCGAATGCATCATTTGACCCGATGGTTTGTAGGCATATGGTTGGTAAGTCCCAAATGAAAAAGGTCCGAGAGATTGAGAATAATTCTCGTGGTATGCGTAGCTGTAAGAATCACCTCCCTCCCTGTTAGAGTAGTGGGATTCTGGGTAATATGCAGACGTTGTCTCAGAGACCGGGTTATTAACTAGCATCATTGAGGAGGACACCAAGTTTTCTTTCTCGCATTTCATTGCCATGGTGACCAGATAATCAATACAGTCAAAACCGTGATAAACTTTGATGTAGAAGTCTTGTCTATGAATGACAGAAAATTGGAAAGCAATAGATCTGAAGTATTAACGTCACTAGTTCAGCTCGTACTGCACCAATCCTCAGTTTATATATGTAAGATCAGACATCAAAAAATAAAGAAAATTAAAATCCAGCTGAGTCGAGTCCTAGTTTCCAATCCACAGATGTCAAACAGAAAATATTTTTTCCTTTACAGTACTTTTGAAATACACGACACAATAATTTATTTCCATACAGAGTTTATTATTATTGGGAATACCAGGTTCCAATTTCATTCGAATGTTTTTTAGATCTACAAATGAAAAAAAAGAATCCAGTCTTGAAGTGAAGAATCAAAATTATAAAAAAGAAACCAGTCTCAATTATTAAGGATAAAGTCCCCGTTTTTGTGGAAAAAACACACTGCAGCAGTCACTTTTGAAAATGTTAACCTGTTTGAATTTCTAGTGAAGGACAACTAGAACCATACTGCGAGGTGAATGCCAATGAAATGAGAGAACTTTAACAAGCAAGTATGATGATCAGATTTGTATCAAAAGAGACTTGAAAATAACCAATCACACATTGAGACATGTTGAAAATTAATATTCTCACTTTTCTGTAGTTGACAAAGCCAGTGGAGCATTCTAAACTGAAGAAGTACAACACCTGGCAGGGTGAACAATTAACACCTTGCAAAAACTGAGACATTCTATGGCCAGTTGTCATGTTTGTCTACATCTAGAGAAATGTAGGAATACAGTATGTGTATTAGAAGGGTCCTCAAAGTAGGCCCAAGCTTTAACTCTTAGCCTGCAAACACATGGGGTAAAAGTATAGATCCAGTCTAGGCCAGTTTTTGCTATGAACTGTCTGATCAGGGACTGCATTGTTTGCTGGTCAGCCTTGAGCAATATGTCTATTTGCTTTTATTGAGTTGGGCATGCATCTTTTTACAATTACATCACACTGATACAATAATGGTCATACTGATGATGTCCAGCTCATTATTGGTGGAAAACCTTCCTACATGAAAGTTCTCACCCCATCCAGAACTAGAACAAGCATGCAGTTGTTATAAATTTACTAAAACTTCAAGGATGTGTTATTTACAAGTCATGTAACAGGTTATCTGTTAAAACCTTACCACCCTTATTATATCCTTAATACTAACAACCTTTAAGTATTGTGATTTAAAAAAATACTAGAAAATTCATTTGTTACAAAAACATCTATTTTTATGTAACAATAGAACTGGATTTTTTTCTATTTACAACATTTCATTCACTGAAAACATATAAACAAGAACATGGCTTTTCATTAAATCAAACTCCTAAACATGTGCTGAAGAACCATTTCCAAGTAAGAAATTATTTCAAATTTTCACTCCACATATCACATCTCCTTGTTACTCTTGTTAGTCGCACAATACTTTCACAAAATGACAGACTTTTCAACTGTTTAAAATTTAGTAATATAAACAGCTATTATGCCACAGTTTTTTTTCTCCTCTAACATCAAACCTTTGAACTTTATCATTAGACTTTCCATCTATCTGAAAATTATAAGGAAATCCACTTTTTCGCTACACTACTAACATAAACCTACTTCTTGCTCTTAATAAATGTTAATAAAATTTCACACTTTTAATTTTTTTAAAGAAAAAAAAAAATCTATTTTTTTCTGAAACACATATAAAACCTACTTATTACTCTTCATTACATCATTACAGAAATTTTATCTATTTGAAATTAAAAAACAACAACACTTTTTTTCCACACTTCACATTTTAAATATACTATTAATCAATTTAAAACTAAATGTTATACTTTAAGGAATTTAAAGAAAAAACAAAATCCCATTTTTTAACAACACATATAAAATCTACATCTTACTCTTCCAACCAACTTTTGAGATATGACAGATTTTAAAGTGTCTGAAAAGGGGCCCTCTCTTCCTATCATTGAGGGAGGTAATTTGATATCCGGACCCCTGAATAGGTGGCAAGTCGTAATAATGACAGTATCAATGTTTGTCGAAAAAAATTGACACCCCAAGTACTGCTTTGAACGCATATACTTCCCTTTACTCAGATCATGCTAAACATAGAACAATAAAACCTAGACAAATGGTGAAGATTCCAGATCAGACACTCACCAGGATAACCTGTCTGACCAGAATCTACAATATTTGCTGCTAGATGTATTATGTATTTCTATTAGACTCTGTGAGTATTTTTAAGTACCAAACTAAAAATAAACATAGGGTTATCAAAAGATCTAGCAGATTAAGGTATAGAATAGATAATTGCACTTGGTAAACATTAGTGCTCATGTAAGCCATGAGTAAGTGTGATTAAGTGTGGCCATTTATTTAATTTCCATAGAAAAAAACCCACATTCGATTTGTATTTCTTTCTCTTTGTACAAATATATTGTATCAAAATAATCACTTCTCCCTTCTAACCTGCCTGATCAGGTCTTGAGGTAATAAACTATGAGCTTGCATCTGAGAACAGCCTCAGGCATCTCATTGGTCAGATTTAAAATATGAATCACTGACTAATCAGATGTTTGAAAATAGTCTCAGGCTCAAACTCAAAGTTTTATAACCTTGAGCCCAATTCGTTGCATTTAGATCCCTTACAGCCAGGTTCAGATGGAATCTGAACATGCTATTTTAATGGTTCATTTTGTGAGCTATTTTGATTGATAAGGTTATTGCTGCATTTACACAAGGAATAATCGCTCAAAACCTATTGTTACCATAATATCAATAAAACTCTATCTTATATACCCATTTAAACTCTTTCAGTATGTTTTCTTTTTTTTTTGTCTTATACAAATCATGGTAAGTTTGGGGTTGGTATCTATAAAGAATTTTATCATTTTGAATGGCTTACACTAAAGAATGTCCTTAAATCTTAAATATTTCCTTAAATACAAGTATATATTAAATTCTTGTGTTTCAGCCACAAAACCATTAAATCTAAGAAATTTTGTGGTACTTTTCAATTTTTAACGGAATTTCTCGGTTAAATAAATTAAGTACAAAAAAAAGAAGATTCTTTTTGGATATTTCCCAAGTTTCCACATGCACATTTATTAACAACTGGACTTCTTTATAGCAGGTGTTCTATTTCTTACAACAGAAAGAGGTTATGGGCACCATAAACTAAATAAATAAAGAGAAACGTTTTTATTTGCTTTTGAAAAACCAAATGAGTTTAAATCAGTTGACTGTTGTGATCTTATATTGTTAGAGGTTTGGAAAATTGCCTTGATGAAAGAAATTAGAGATGTCTGTAGTGAAATTCTGTTCGTTATTGTTGGTGATCATTATATATCAGACAGTAGTTGATTCATTCCACTCATTTTTAGTTACATTTTCAACAACAAAATTAACAACACTGAAAATGGCCACCTTAAGGTCTCTTTGAATCTTCAAGATAAAAGAGTAATGATACCATGCAGGAAATCACAGTAGGGAAGTGTCTTAAACACATTAGCATGAAAATTTAAAAATTAACTTGAGAATGACAGGAGGGATTTTTTCTGTCTTGTAAAATATGTGGGAGGAGTTTTGTACATCCATGATAAAATGCATGAAAATGGATTTTGTCCAGGAGTGATTTTGTCTACTCAGGAAAATTGGTTAGAGGGATTTTGGTTGCATGGAAGCAATTTTGTATGGGAGGAATTTCATCCTATACTCATTTTGTAGACACATTTAATCAACACCATCAAGGATGGGAAAAAGCATAGCTGCACTAACTATGGTGGTAGCATTTGCATCCAACAAGCAATGGCACATTTCCCTACAAATCAAATATTGACATACTGAGTACTGGCTGTTGGGCTTAATGTTTTAGCAACAATCTTCTAGTTCTTAGCAGAAATGTCCACTTGAAGCAGAAAGTGCTGCCATCAATGTGCTTGCATGCCATTAACATCTGACAAAATACCACTTGCAGCACAATATCCTTATGACAGGCTGATTAGTTGAGGAACTACTGATCAAGTTTTAGTTATCAAGGGAGCTTACGGTAAGAGGGGCCTAAAAGAAGCTATTAAGAATCCTTAACAAAGCATGTCCATAGTGATAAATATCATATATCAGATATAAAAATGAAATATGAAAGAATTTCACCGTCATGTTTTGGAAAAAATCACATTTGAATAGGGTGACCCCCTCGCCTTGTCCCAGGACCATTTTTTACAAGTGGTTATTGCTAAAAAGTCTAATTTGGGGGTTCAAAACTATAATATATTTTAGCATCAGTGGTGTAACTTTATAAGCATAACCCTAAACATTAAAAAGAACTCATTTATATTGTCCAAGTACAAACATTTGATGATTTTACACTGAAAAAGGCATCTTTACCCCCTTAGGAAAATTTCCTTGACACAGAAACATACAAACTTTCAGAGTTTCTAAATATTTTAATTATGCCAGTATATTTATAAAATGCATATCAAAATTTGCTATATACATATACCAATCACATAACAAATAATTACAGACTTTCACCGTTTAGTTTTTGAAATATTAGCTATAAAATTGTCATATTCCATGTTTTTCTTAACAAAACAACAATAACAACAAACCTGTAAAAAAAGATTTTCTGTCACAATTTTGCACAATACCTTTATGTTTCACAAAGATCTTTTACAGATCTGATTAAAACTGATATCTGAATGTGTATCTGTTTACAATAGAACTTAAATTGTTGATTTTAATGTTTTCCGTTTCACATATCGACCTCTGCTATCACTCGGAACTCCTCGGGTAATTCCATCCTCTACATAATCCGAATATATCCAAAGCTTGCCGGAGATCGCCGAGTAGGTACGATTGCTCTGCTGTCTCTGTCCGCCATTTTGGTATTTTCCGAAAATATAATGTCATGCTTTGGGATCCCAATTTTTTGGTAAATATTTTTTTATTTAAAGAAATATAAGATATTTTTTGTTGAAATTATTACTTGTTTGAAAAAAATATTATCAATATTTGCAAGATACATAAAAAATAATGATTAAAAATGTTTGCTACGATCAAATCCGATTAGTTCCGGAGAACGTGTCGGATACTGCCGAGGGCATTTACGAATTCGGTGTCGCCAAACATCACCATTTCAGACAGCATTGGCTAATTAGGCCCCTCTTACCTTAAACTACCACCATCTTTCATGACGAGTATGTTGCAATCAAGATTCCAAACCTGGGGTATAACATACCTGCAGACATCACTCTCACTGGGCTGCATCCAAAATGTTCTTTACTTTATTTGATAACACACATTTAATATAGTCTATCACACACAGTTTTGTGGTATATGATAAAACAAAAACAAAAAAACAGCTCACCCTCATGTGACACAGTTGGCATCTTTTCCTATATGTAGGACCACTTTCTTTAACTTCACCTAGCAGTAACTGTTCCCCATCAACAATGTATCAGTTTTCCATTAACAAATTCTATAATTTTATTTATTTCTATTCTTATTTGTATAATAGAGGGATGGCAATGGATAACGTCATCACATGTAGATTAACTTGTCAACATATTTGTAACTGGTTAGTAGCTTGTACAACTTCTATATAGGATCTGTTATACAACAATTATGTTTTCTTAATTTTATTACCTGTTCCATCAATATTACTACATAAAAGAATGTCCCCAACCCGTTACACCAATCTGTTAATTATCCTGTGATTGACAGTACAGCATGTCAATGTTTGTTTGTTTATTGGGTTTATCGTCCCACCAACAGTATTTCAGTTTTCTGGAGACTGTGTCAACTTGAAGCAGATATAGGACTACCTTCACTGTGAACACCTGGCATGATACCACACTCAGTCTCATTATCCTGAGCCAACCAGATCTACCCTTTTTTTTCTTGAACATTAGCAAGGGAGCTAAACCACTACCATTTTTAACAGTTTTTGTATTTCGAGGCCCTGGATCGAGCATGTGGCTGCCTGTACCTGGAGCCAATGCTCTACAGATTGCACTACCAGGACCGTTGCATGTCAATGTATGATCTCAACATGTTACAAGAAGAAACATTGCCATGCGGCGATACCAGTTTTTTTTTATGTATTAACAGAAATCCAAGTACTCTTGTATAGAAAATTTCTGGTTGACAACTGTAGAAACTGACACTTAAAAAAAAGACATGTCTGTTTTTAGTAACAGTTTACAATAAACATAAAAAAAAGATTTGAATTGGGGAGTAAAGGTGGGTTACAATGATCAACCCAGACACACACTACCCTTGAAGAAATGTTTGTCACATTGAGAGCAGAAAGGAAAGAAATAAAAATGTCTGTTGGTTTGAGTTTAGGAATTAAAGAAATAAAAAATTTCTAATATTTTTTTTATGTTATTGGGATAGAGGTTACTACCATCCACCCTGACCCTCCGACCCCTGAAGACATTTTTGTTGGGGCACAGTTCTTACATTTGTTAATTCTGTTACATTTAGATTAACAATTCTGTGTAATGTGGATGAAATCCCTTCATTAGTTGCAAAGTTATGTACCTGAAACTATAAATTTGCACAAATTTTGACCTTGAACTCTTAAAGGTGGTATGTGGGAAAAAAATGGAGAATGTGCCTACATCAAATGCACGCAATAATTTCTTTTCCACTGTTTTGGGGAATTTAGGCATAATTTCTGCATAAACTCATACTTTAGTGTATGTAAATACAATTTTGAACACTATCTTTATTGAAAGCTTCTATATATTGCATCAAATAGAACTCTTAATATTCACCCTTTCCAAATCTATAAATAAGCCCGATACTGATCTGCTAAAAAATAGATACTGACGTCAGAGCTGACAAAACGGATGACGTTATAACTTATTCTCAAAAAAAAAAAAAAGTCACATGGTTTTCTTAGTTTAAAAATAGCTATCTCTGCCGCATGGCTCAGATATGAAATACCTGTTTGCAGTGACAAGTGTAGATTTATGCTTCGCTATTCACAAAGATCTAGGGCATCAATGAACAGCATTTTGCAAGACCTTTTCCAGTATCAATGACTGATTTCAAAAAAAATATTTGGTCCTAACTGTCGGTACCACCTGTGTGACCTTGACTGTTGAGGTAGGGCCATGGTACTTGGATGCAAAACTCTATTTCATTGCAGTAACATTCTTTTATGCATCTAAGCTTAAGTACCTTTTTTTTAAGTATTGGACTAATCTCCGGAAGCTACATTTTGGCATTTTTTGATACTTTATACCCAAGGTGTGACCTTGACCTTTGAGGTAGGGCCATGGTTCTTAGACAAGACACTCCATTATATTAAATGAACACTTGTGTGAAGATATGTTAAGTTTCAAAGCTCTTTCATGAATGGCTACTGAGAAAAAGACAACTGAAACAAAAAACTTAATAAAAATTGTGAGTGAAAAAGGGGCATAATTTTGGCAAAGTAGAGTCAGGGGTTATGAAACTTGTCCTGATAATTGCTACTGTGATGTCAGACAACTATGTTAAGGTTCAAAGCTCTACCTTGAACAATTACTAAGAAAAATACAACTTTGACAAAGAACTTAATGAAAATTCTAAGTGAAAAGGGGGCATAATTTTGGCAAAAGAGTCAGGGGTTATGAAACTTGTCCTGATAATTGCTACTGTGATCTCAGACAACTTTATTTAGTTTCAATGCTCTAACTTGAATGATAACTGAGAAAAATACAACTTTGACAAAAAACTTAATGAAATGTTGACACCAGCCCGCCTGCACCCCAGCCCAACGACATACCCCAATCTAAAAACCAGGATTTTCCTAAAGAAAACCTGGTTCAAAAAGTCGGAACACAACCCACCGTAGTAATATGTGTGTTAAAGTCTCTACTTTGTCCCTTCCTAACTGACTTGTTTGTTGGATAACCTCTCACCATTAATTTTCTTGTTATCTACATGTGGTCACTTGAGGCAGATATAGTGGTACATAGATATATAGGATGCTATACCACTACCAATTTTAACAACTATGATATGTTGCAGCCTTAGTTTGATGCATTGCTGTTATGGTGTTTATACAGCACAACCACACAATTATGGTTATAATAAACCCATCTTGCTATTTTGGCAGAAGAAAGCTCCAGACATATGTCTAGGTAGGACCTCATGTGCAGCGCAGATCATTTGAATGACACTTCGAACACACATGCTTAGAAAAATTGAGCAATCAGAGGAATAACAAGTGGGTGACTCTACCACCACACAGCTAACTAAGGACCTTTTTGTACCTGAAGTATATGTACTACTTACTGCACTACCAGGACTGGTAGAATGTATTTTTACTTACAGGATTTAAGACCGTGCAGTTTGAGGAGGAGCTGTGGAAGGGGTCATGTTTGTCGGCACACACAACGAGGTCTGGTAAGGGGTAGAGACGTAGGCCTGTGTCATATGCCCAGTAGACAGGTGACACGTGAAGTGGCAAAGGCGTCAGATGAGCCTGACATACTAGTGTCTTCGTAAACTGTTGATCGACAACACACAATATTATTCAATGTTTACGGTTGTAACTGAATCAATAGTTAATTGTTTTTTATAAAATAAAATATCAATATCCCACTACTGATGTAAGAAAAGCATGAAATAAATGGCAATTTATCTAACAAAACATTTGCATTTAATAAGATCTCGAGTACTAACTTTAGCATTCACTATCAACCCTATTATAAACCTAAACAAAATTTTAGTTATTCATCCTGACTATTTTGGAGAGTTATGAGTTTAGATGGGTAATTGCTTCACACTTACATGTTTAGGTAACATCCCCATCTTCTGGAAACTTGACACAGTTTCTGCACATCTTGGTGACAATATCTTCTCTGAAGATCACAATCTCCTGGGTACAGTACTGTATACGTACAGGGTTGCTCGTAAATATAGCAGTTGGCACTCTCCTACGTAGTTCTTCAGTAATGGAGTTTGGAATTGCTGGTCTGAAAAGAAAATTATTTGATTATTTTTAACTAAACTAAAACTTTGAAAATCATTCTTTCTGAGGTCATTAATTTACATGTTAACTTTTTTTTGGTTAAAGTTTGTTATAGTAAATAGTTCCTTCTGTTAAATATTATTATATGACCACACAATTTGCAAATAAACTAAATGACAACATATCCCTGTTAACTTTGCTACAAAAAAATACCCACAAACCATGGTCTTTTTTTTAAATTAAAGACTTAAACCAATTTGGTAGTCGATAATTTCTAACTAAGAACGACTAGAAAAATATTGGAATATTTAAGATAAACTTGTCTAGTGTAAAACTAACTGTCAAAGTTGAATAATGATTCATTAGAGTCTTGATTTAGATATCATATCAGTAATCCTTCTATGAATTAAATCTATTTAGGAATTCAAAAGTTTTGACTGGAAATAGAAATCCAGAAAATAAGGTAGACATGGAGGGGTAAGTATACCGGTATATGCCTCTTCACTATCCTTTAAGTTATTGTGACAGAATATCAATCAACCTGAAAGATGTAGATATTTTATTCAAGTACAATCCCTTAATATATAAAATGACATTTATAGTATGTATTTGTATCTAAAAATGGTAGCAAGTGGGCCATGATGGCCCTTAATCGCTCACCTGATGACACAGACTTTAAGTAGGCGCAAACCTGGCATCAAGTAATTAAGAGTTATTTACTTTAGAAATCTTTGGTGAAGATTGGACCATTAGTGTGGCCACTGGGTTGCTAACATTTTCTAGAATTGTACCAAGTAACCTACTGAATCCACATGACTCACTTCAAAACATATGTAAGATTTTATACTGGCAAACATGCTGGTCAAGTTTGGTGAAGACTGGGCCATCAATGTAGCCTCTAGAGTGTTCACAAGGTTTTTCTTAAATGTAACCTAGTGACCTACTTTTTGACCCCACATGACCCAATAACAACTCATCCAGGATTTCATGTAGACAAACATTCTGACCAAGTTTAATGAAGATTGGCCAATAAATAGGGCCTCTAGTGTGTTAACAAGCTTATCTAAGATTTAACCTAGTGACCTACTTTGTGACCCCACGTGACCAAGTTGCGAACTCATCTATGATTTCATGCAGGCAAACATTCTGACTAGGTTTAGTGAAGATTAGGCTATAAATGTGGTCTCTAGTGTGTACACAAGCTTTTTCTAAGATTTGACCTAGTGACCTACTTTTTTAACCCATGTGACCCAGTTGCAAACTCATCCATGATTTCATGCAGACAAACATTCTGACTAGGTTTGGTGAAGATTAGGCTATAAATGTGGTCTCTAGTGTGTACACAAGCTTTTTCTAAGATTTGACCTAGTGACCTATTTTTTGACCCCACGTGACCCAGTTGCAAACTCATCCAAGATTTTATGCAGACAAATATTCTGACCAAGTTTGGTGAAGATTGGTCTATAATTGTGGTTTCTAGTGTGTTCACAAGCTTTTTCTTAAGAATTGACCTAGTGTCCTACTTTTTGAACTCACGTGACCCAGTTACAAACTCATCCAAGATTTCACGTAGACAAACATTCTGACCAAGTTTGGTGAAGATTGGGCAATAAATGTGGTCTCTAGTGTGTTCACAAGCTTTTTCTAAGATTTGACCTTGTGAAGTACTTTTTGACCCCACATGACCCAGTTACGAACTCATCCAAGATTTCATGTAGACAAACATTCTGACCAAGTTTGGTGAAGATTGGGCTATAAATGTGGTCTCTAGTGTGTTCACAAGTTTTTCCTAAAATTTGATCTCGTGACCTACTTTTTGACCCCAGGTGACCCAATAATGAACTCATCCAAGATTTCATGCAGACAAACATTCTGACCAAGTTTGATGAAGATTGGATAAAAATTATGGCCTCTAGTGTGTTCACAAGGTAAAATGTTGACGACGAATGACAAAAGACGGACAACGGACGAAGCGGTATCACAAAAGCTCCCCTTGAGCACATTGTGCTCAGGTGAGCTAAAAATGTCAAAAAACATTGCAATAAGACTTGAAAGATTTTTCAAGCTCATTTCCATGGTCTCCTTCCCAGAAGATGACAGATTACAGCTGTCAGTAGACAGTGCAGTCCACTTTTCTGGTGGCCAGACGGTATATTAGCTGTTACTAGCCTTTTTCAAAAGCCTTAACCAACATAAAACACTCAAAATAAAAAAGGGGCATAACTGTGCCAAAATTAATAAATGAGTTACCTTCCCTATTGAAATTGGTTTTAATTTTGATAGTGAATAAGTATTCTAAATTAAAGTGGATGTATGTAGGATGGTTTTTGGAGAAATAGACCTTAACAGAAGGTAAACAAATTTTGATGCATAAAGAGGGTCAGGATGATAGATCCACATTTTTTTTCTTCAGATTAGCTTATGCTGACTATTACAAGCTAGATTTATATCTACATAAATTAATTTAAAAATTTCAAAGATTTTGAGACCTTGAATCTAGTTATTGAGAACAAAGTGATAATTTTAAAAAATCAGTTGGTTGACAATGACAAGTAGAATATAATTAGAATTAAAATTTCTTAATAAGTTAATCAATGAAAAGGTTGACGTAGAACTAATTGCAAAAGAATTTTTATCTACGTCAGGGGAAAGAGTATATTCCTAAGTAGTTACCATAAAAAGTCCCGAAATTCTACTTATGCAATTAAAAAGATATAAGTGGTAAAAAATTGCAAAAAATGACAGTTTGATGCTATAGCAGACTGCGCCTCCATACCACTAAATTTCACGCGCTCTGGTGTGACGTCACAGAAAGTAACAATGGCAGCGCCTGCTACAATTTTCTCTTCTCTGTAAACAACATTCGTGTTGAAAACTGTATAACGTTTGAGGTAAGAAACAGACTGTTTACTTGAAATGTACATCACTTTACATTATATTCAGTAGTTATTGTCAGGATTTTACGATTATTTTGACGAATAACCTTAAAAAATAAATCGCCATCGGCAAACTGTTCCCGCTTGCATCATTACAAATGAATTATATTACCGTAATAAAGCAATAAATTCGATAAAATAATGCAGTAAGCATGCAAACAATATATTTTCAGCTATTTTGTCGTGTATTTTGTTTTTTTTAAGTTCGTGAAATAACAGGAAATAAAATTCACACTGTACAACATCCGGTTATGTTGTTTTTTTTGTCTATGGAAGCTCATTCAGGTCAAAAATTTTATAATTTCAATATTTTTTCGACTTCTTTTCCTACATTTTAAAAAAAAAAAACAACAGTGAGTGTTTGTTTTGTTTTTATGGTAAAAAGACAACTTATTAATTTTACAGCTGCAATGACCTCTGGACATGTTTTGCAAGACAGTATGGCCATTACTTTCACAAAGACCAAGTTGGTCAGGTTTCATGCAGACATTTGACCAATGTGCTGACTCACTTCAGAAGAAGTCAACTATTACGTTCTTACCCATGATTGACCTTAACCTAAGTGATGTCAACTGAATATATACCACAATTCACTTTGTTTGTGAACAAGCTCGGAAATACGCAAAGACACCAGTTCTGACATTTGACCAGCCACTATTTCAGAAGGCATAAGATATAGTGTCAACAAAGACCTCGCAGAGTTTACTGAAGAACATAGTGCTTCGTGTAGGAGCATTTCACACTGAAATGAGTTTCCTCGGTTGCATATGTCAACTTATGTCTGAATCAGGACTGAAGGAGCTTTTGGAAACCATATATGCCGGAAACTTTGTGACGCACATTCAGTCGGGGAAGGCTGTTCAACGTGCAATTCGCGGACACATGATAGACAATGTCCTTACAGTTCTTCATCTAGAAGGAACTCATCTTCGCAGAACTGATTGCAACAACAACACTGGTGGCCTCGCAGACACTACAGACATGGAGCTGTTGCAGCAAACCTCAGACCAATACCAATGTCCAGACAGTTACATGAAGAACGAAGATTTGCAAAGCCTTGCATTGGTGTATGACAATCTTGAAAAGGGGCCTTAGACTGCAAATGATGTGATCAAGACTCAAAGCCAACAAAACATTGTTCTCCTTTATGAACCTGAACGAGTGAAGATGACAAACAATCGCACAGCAACCTTATGGTTCCAGTACATGGATATGGTTTCGTTACTACAACGCATTGTTCAAGCTGAACGAACTGGTGACTGGTCATTGCATCTGGAAAGCTTACAAAAACTGCTCCCAATTTTTGCCTCATCAGGTCATAACCTCTTCCACAGAAATGCATACATCTATTTGTTAAACATGTTGTCATTACCTGAGACACATCCAGAAGTGTGCACTGCTTTAAAAGTGGAGCCCATGTAATAAGACAAAGCGAGCATAATTGGTCCGGTCTATCCACAGGTCTTGTTATAGAACAAGTCTTAATGAGGTCATTGAAGTCTACAGGAGGATTGACAAGAGGCAGAGGATTATCAGAAAGTCAGAGAACTAAGTGGCTACTATCCATGCCAATATGTCTGCAAATGGATTCAGCTATGCAGGAATTCAGTCAGACGGTGTACAAAACAAGTGAGCGGCACAAGGAAACCACAAAGTCAAGAGTTTCCAGAGACTCAAATTTGACAACAATGATGACATTTCTTTGTGAAAGAAACACATTTGATTCCACAGAAACAAAACTGAGAAACATTGAAAGTGGCGTCATCGCTGACGATTTTGCAGTGTTGATCGTGCCCAGGCCATTGGAGAAGCTAAAGTTCAGGGAATGACTGGTACACCCCAACAAAATTATACCTTCAAATGTTCATTGCAAGCAGTTCCAATAAACGAGGGGTCACTTGTGAAATTAGATGGAGAATGCCTGCATATTGACACCCAGCTATTGTTCTAGCGTGTTACAACAGCTGCTGACAGGTATATTGAGAAAATATCTTCTGTTTTCCAGTTTGATCCATCCAGTGTACCATCATCTCTTTTCGACAACAATGGTTTTCCAAGGGAGCCTCAGAAGTCGACACTTGCTGACGAAATCTGGAAGAATGCACACCCACAAATGTGGCACCATCCCATACGGTTGTTGTTGATGGAGGATCGCTTCTTCATAGACTCCCATGGAAAGCTACTCTTGCTTTTTAAAGCAGAGATACCAAAATATCACTACAGTAGTTTTTAACGGCTACAAAAGTGGACCTGACACCAAAGATGTGGCTCATCTCGGTGAACCAAGGGGAAAGTAGGTACACATGTAAGATTTTCAACTGATACACCTCTCCGCAAGAAGAAAGAAGTCTTCCTCAACAACCAGGAAAACAAACAGGCTTTCATTGACATGTTAGGTGTATGCTTGACTAATTATGGCATTGATGTCTTGCATGCACAAGGAGATGCTGACACAATGATTGTTGATACAGCAATAAATCTTGCAAGACAAAACCCCACAACAGTGATAGGTGAAGACACGGATTTGTTGGTAATTCTACTTCACCAGCACACTGCAGATTTAAAACAAATTCAATTTAGATCTGATTCAAAATCAACAAAGACCATAGAGATATGGGACATAAAAGCCACACAAACATCACTAGGAACTGCACTCTGTCACAGCCTTCCATTACATGCCTTTACAGGATGTGATACAACATCGAGGATATTTGGAATTGACAAACTTTCTGTGCTCAAACTCTTCCAAAAGAAACTATCTTTTCGTGGCTTTTGTGAGAAATTCTTGGCGGCTACAACCTCTAGTTCAATAGAGCAATGTGGTGAATAACTGATGTTAGCTGTATATGATGGGTCTGATGCTGAGAATTTGAACCGACTGCACTACAAGAACTTTACCTCGAAAATTATCACCAACAGCAGCTCGGTTCAGTTCAAACACTGCCACCGACATCAGATGCGACAGCACAACACAGAGTATTTTTCCAAACCCAGGTGTGAATAGGGAACACAGCCTTCAACCCTTTTGACTATGGATGGAAGATGTTCCTGTGAAGATGACACTTCCACCAGCACCTGAACAACGGCTTCAAAAAGTGAGATGCGGCTGTAAAATACACTGCGAATCTAAACGGTGTTCTTGTCGAAGGCATGGCCTAGATTGTTTCAGTGCCTTTAAAGAGTGTAAAGGGGTGTCTTGTTCAAACTCCAGGGCTCTCTCTCTCTGACTTACAAGAAATTGTAGATAATGCTTAAAATTTTTAACATAGGTATATTGTTTTTTTTTTGTTTTTGAGTATGCTTGTGTGTATCTCTGTATATATAATGATTATGTCACTCTATCATATAAAGATGAACACATGTTAGAGTATATGTCATACAAGCTCTGCTAACAATAAGTATGTATGTATAGACCATAAATTGTCAAATATTGTTGAATATGTTAAATATAAGCATTGTTTGCTCATCTGATTTGGACCTCTTCAATTAGACCCATAGAAGTGGTTTATTGTGTTGATTTGATTTCAGCACAAAATCAATTAATAACTGCATGTTTTAAGCATAAGTTAACTCAATTCATGTTTTACTGCATAAAATATACATACATGTATATAGCAAACATAGCAATTATAATTTCTGATATAAAAACATGGAGATTTTTGTAACTTAAATGTTCTAAATATACATCTATTACACTTAATTTTGTGTTCTGTACAATTCTAATTAATATATAAACCATAATGTTGCTTTACATGTGTAAGTAGTTGCTTGTAATGTTTGATAATAACTTATGCTTACATTATTCAAACTATGTATAAAAAGATGGCACATTTCATATTACACACTAATGATGAATAAAACTTCAATACCAGAAACGCAGCTGTAAAACACCTACTTACAATATATAAATATGTACCTTTTAATGTATGGATAAAAGTAACAAGAAACTGTGTATTTAATTGCATTATGTAAATATGATGTTCTTATTGCCTATGTTGCATTATTGTGTAATATCTACTGATAATCCCCCTTAATTATGAAGAAATATCAGAAAAATATAGTTGTATTGTACTAAAATTGTTAAATGCACTAGTGGGTGGGGTAATTTTACCCAGATTTTTATTTAAATAAGTCAGTTTTCACAAATAAACTGCATTATAATTAACTGACACTGTTATTATATTCTTTGTTTTATTATTTGACAATAATACAAACATGCAAACTTATTATCTTATCAATAAATATTGATCTGCAAAGAACTCCTTGATATTATAGATTTTTTTTCATAAAATCTCAGATACCATGTACATTTGGGCCTCATTTTCTCAGCTAATGCAACTGCAAAAGTTCATACTTTTTATGGGTAAACTTACATACATACTAGTTTTAGAAAATCCAGTTTTTAAAACTTTTGCAATTAGTTCTAGGTTAACCTCAAATTCAGTGTAAATTCATTAGCCCATAAATATTACTTCATAACAATGGTTGTTGTGTCAATATACACCAGAACCAAAGTGATGGTTTCCTTATTTTCTCTGACCTGTATTTGACATCCAAATTTCTGTTCTTTCTTTCTCCTGGACCACATCTCATATGCAATATTTAATAATCAGTGAATATATCCCCATGTACACAGCCATTTCAAGGTTTCTGCATTCATGACTACATGATGCTTCATGAATTAATGTTGACTTTGCCATGATTTTGTGCAGCTTTAGCTGACAAAAGCAAAATCTTAGTAATTTTCCTATAATTTTATAAAAAGCTTACTAGACCTATTGCTAAGGACTCTGCAGCAGATAGTGCAGATCCTAAGAGACAGAACACAATGGCAGCTGGCTAATCTGGATATAAACTGTTAGCCTGATGTCTTATCAAGTTGTGCATGGCCGACTAGGAATAAGGTTACACACATGTCAGTCATGTATCTCCAATTAGATTGGACTTAACAGTCAAGGTCTTGGAAACTCATAAGCTATCTGTATATAGCACAAATATTACCTATCAACAAATTACTTTATTTTATCATATTGTCAAGCTATCTATCTTTATGTTTTGTTTTTATATGTATGGGTGTATTAAAGACCAAGTGAAAATGAGGGACATTATATAAATAACATTTCCCATAGATGGCGATAGAATGGAATGTTCACCTATTTTATCATCCTCTGTGGAATGTGATATTTAATTTACTATATGAAACATCACAATAAAATCAACCAAAAATATTTACAGGTTACTACAACAGGTCCACAATCCAAGTGCTGGAATGGATTCAATGCACACATTAAGCAGTTAGCTCCCTTGATTATGACATATGACATTATGGATAACATTTATCTGGCAATTTGATAAAGCAATTTCATCTGAAGTATAATAAAGAATGATCTCCCATTAAAGGATCTATATACTGTTACCATAAACTTCTAACTTTACAATAAAATTGCGACTTTGAATAACTTTGTTGACATTTCCTTTAAGCAATGTCGCAGTTTTCTCCTAATACAAACAAAAGTTATCATATCTGTAAGAAAATTTATTGACTACAGAAATGGCCAATGCCCAAAGAGTAAAAATTGATAATGATGTCATAATTGAGATATTTTATGAAAGCTAAGTTTGGCTAAACATGATTATCAGCAAGGTGTTGGAGTATAATGTCCTGTTAATGACGTCATAATGGCCATTTGATGGAAAATGTTTGACCTTTCTGGACCCAATGATTTGACACAATGCTGTCTAGCAACAAGTTTATAACCTTTAAGTTTATAACTTTAAGAGTCATTTTTCTGACACAAAAACCATGTATGACAGTTTATCTGCACCAGATCTTCTTTGTCTTAAAATGTGAGTGAAGTGAAGCAGTGTAAACCACCCCAGTGCTTGCAGCATCTTTATTTCAAATATTTGTTGACATTTGTGCATACATTGTGATACTCGGGTTACAGTTAGTCATCAACAAATCTGACCTTAGTTTAGTTTATACATTCATCATAAATAATAATAAATAATTATACGATAATGCTTGTATACATTAAATGTATTTTTTACACACAGACACTAAAGTATAACTTTATGGATATTTTGTTATCTGCATTACAGGACAAGATGATCAGTTCAGATGAGGATGATGATGATGATGAGTGATATTGAGGAGGAGAAAATGGAAAATATTCTAGAGAATAAATAAAATAAATGTGGAATGATTAAATGGTGCTTTTTCTCTGTATTTATCTTAGTTTACTTACTTGTAAATTAAAACAGAATTTAATTCAGGCTCGTGAGTTTTCTTCCGGGCAAATAAAAATTGATTAGTTACTAGCCTGAATTCTAATTTCTATGACTTACATAGTATATATTGTATTTCTATTATTTCTTTGATGTAATTAGCACTTATAGTTCTCATGTTCTTTGTGTAGTTTTTTTGTGTTTATAACAGCTAATTGTGTTGTTTTGGGAACAGATATAGTAACAATAGAGACAAACTTAAGTCCATTTTAGTTACTTCCACCTAAATCTGGAAAAAAAAGGGCCTATACAATTAACAGGGGAGGACACTGTGTTTAGGCAACAAAATTCCAGTTCATGATCAGAGAGCTCCCAATATCTGTCAAGGCCTGATCAACTTAGCATGTTAAGAACCCTTGGCATTAAGTGGAAGTGACGATGAATTAATTGTTAACTAATAAACTAAATAATTAATACCACTGACAATAAGTTAACTGATAATAAATTGACTGTGTAAAATCACTGAAAAAAATTCACTGCTTATAAATTTATGAGATTAATAATAAATTGATAGTTAATGCACTGATACTCATTTCAATGACAAGTCAATGATCAGGATCTGCAGTATAAAATATCAAGTCTTAGTAAAACATGTACTACCTAGACAGTTGTTCTAAAGAAATGTCAGAATTAAAATGGGATATATACAAATTGACAGGATAGGTTCTTAGTCAGTCAAGCAATATGTAACTTAAAAAGATGGTGTTTGTCTCCTTTTCTCTTGTGCTTATGTCCGTCGTGTATGCAGCATGTCTTGAAGACAGAAACACAATGAGCTAGAGCATGCTTTTAAACAACTGTTGACCTTGTACAAGCTGTATCTGCATTTACTCTCTTTTTGTTACATACAGAGGTAACAATATATTTTACCATAGACTTGGCAGCAAACTATACAGATCTTGATTAGCTTCCAGACAGCTCCCAATTCACAAAAAAAGTGCAAACAATTTCATTAGCAAATCAGGAGTCTACAAGACTTGAAATGAGAATTGCAAAAGTTAACAAAATTTGAATCAATCCTTACTTACTAAAATTTGGCTAAGCAATTGATGTCAGTAACTATTCAATTAATTTGCATAAATAACCAAGGAAGACTGCTCAGCAGACAAAAAAGAAATGTTAATGGGATGATTTTAGTTTTGTGTTGTTTTTGAGATACATTGCAGTGACCATTTATGATCATTATAGCAACGTCCAGCTGTTTTGGTGGAGGAAGACTCCAGAAAAATGTCTGGGTAAATCCAACGGCACACCACAGGCTAGCTGGAAGACCGTCCCATAATAAATCCATTGCCCAGAATGGGACTCGAACCTGGGAGGCTAAACAGTCAGAGAAGTTACATATCGGTAACTCTACCACTACACCATGGGCGCCCCTGATGATTTTTGTATTTGCATTAAATAACTGTATCAAGAGTTTTATTTTTTTAGACTCAAGTTGTTTAATAAACAAGTCTTTTGATTTATAATGAATTAATCCATATTAAAACCATCATTTATTTTTAAGCAATACATATTTCATGGTCATCATGTATATTTTTAGGCAACAAACAGTTTTTATTACAGAGAACTTTATGACAATGATTATAAATAGAAACTCTAGCAACTATTACCACCTTAAATTTATACTTTTGCCTTATTTGTAAACATTGTATATAAGATATACATAAATATGCAATCAATTAACCCAATTAAATAAATAAAACACCCTTTAAAATCATATCCTGTCAATTGTTATTAACCACACATGTTCATTAAATTTCAAGCTATATAGATATGTCATTTTGATGACATCAAATTTAATAACATAATTATGCACAACAACAGACCAATTATATTTTTTTTATTTAAATATGCCAAGAATTGTCTCTATAAAGTTAGTTGTCAGATTGTAGGCTCATGTATTCTCTAACATCTATTGGAAAAAAAAATTAAAATGGTGCAGCTGTAAAACATGCACCACGGAACAAGAAACTAATAGGGGCCATCTAGTATTGTGGGCTTATGTGTTCTCTTAATATGATTCAATAACTACAATCATGTTAAAGGTCACTGTGACCTAGACCATTGCACCAATGCCTCAAAAACCAGTAAAAATTTCCTATTTATCATGACCAATGTTTCAACCAATGTTGATGATTGTGGGCACCAGTATTTTCTAGATAGCAAATGACAACTGAAATCATGTTGAAGTCACTATGAACTTGACCCACCAGTGACCAAAAAACACCACACAAAACAGGTGTCACCTACTATCTTGTGATCACATATACTGTCTACTACCTTCTGATCAAATACACTTTCTACTATCTACATGTACTGATCATATATACTGTCTACTATCTACTGATCACATATACTGTCTACTACCTACTGATCATATATACAGTCTACTATCTACTGATCATATATACTGTCAACTATCTACTGATCACATATACTGTCTACTATCTACTGATCATATATACTGTCTACTGATCATATATACAGTCTACTGATTATATATACTGTCTACTATCTACTGATCATATATACAGTCTACTATCTACTGATCATATATACAGTCTACTGATTATATATACTGTCTACTATCTACTGATTATATATACTGTCTACTATCTACTGATCACATATACTGTCTACTGATCATATATACAGTCTACTATCTACTGATCATATATACTGTCTACTATCTACTGATCACATATACTGTCTACTACCTACTGAACATATATACTGTCTACTATCTACTGATTATATATACTGTCTACTATCTACTGATCATATATACTGTCTACAACCTACTGATCATATATACTGTCTACTATCTACTGATCACATATACTGTCTACTATCTACTGATCACATATATTGTATACTACCTTCTGATCATATATACAGTCTACTATCTACTGATTACATATACTGTCTACTACCTACTGATCATATATACTGTCTACTATCTACTGATCATATAAACTGTCTTCTATCTACTGATCACATAATTATACTGTCTACTACCTAGTGATCATATATACTGTCTACTATCTACTGATCACATATACTGTCTACTACCTACTGATTATATATACTGTCTAATATTTACTGCTCACATATACAGTCTACTGATTACATATACTGTCTACTACCTACTGATTATATATACTGTCTACTATCTTCTGATCACATATACTGTCTACTATCTACTGATTATATATACTGTCTACTATCTACTGATCACATATACTGTCTACTACCTACTGATTATATATACTGTCTAATATTTACTGCTCACATATACAGTCTACTGTCTACTGATTACATATACTGTCTACTACCTACTGATTATATATACTGTCTACTATCTTCTGATCACATATACTGTCTACTATCTACTGATTATATATACTGTCTACTATCTACTGATCACATATATTGTCTACTACCTACTGATCACATATACTGTCTACTATCTACTGATCACATATATTGTATACTACCTTCTGATCATTTAAACAGTCTACTATCTACTGATTACATATACTGTCTACTACCTACTGATCATATATACTGTCTACTACCTACTGATTATATATACTGTCTACTATCTACTGATCACATATACTGTCTACTACCTACTGTTTATATATACTGTCTACTATCTACTGATCATATATACTGTCTACTACCTACTGATTATATATACTGTCTACTATCTACTGATCACATATACTGTCTACTACTATCTACTGATCACATATACTGTCTACTACCTACTGATTATATATACTGTCTACTATCTACTGATCATATATACTGTCTACTACCTACTAATTATATATACGGTCTACTATCTACTGATCACATATACTGTCTTCTACTATCTACTGATGTCTACTACCTACTAATTATATATACTGTCTACTACCTACTGATCTTATATACTGTCTACTATCTACTAATCATCATAACCCCAGAAAAAAAAGTGTGAAATTAAATCTTGCTTTTTGTTGAATTCAAGTGCAATAACCCAATTTACTTATATATTATTCTACAAAGTTTTAAAATTTATCTTCAACCAACAAAGAACTACAGGCACTGAAAGGAAAATTGTTGAAAACAAATCAGGTTTTTCAATGGTCAATAACTCCACTAATAAAAAGGTAAAATGTCCAAACATTTGCTGTGCATTGTTTTCCCATTAATTTTATTTTTTTCTATCAAGTTTTAGCACAACCAAACAAGGTGCTATTAACTTATGACTCCAGTAACAAAGGCATGCAGTAAATAATATTAATTTAAGGGCAGTAACCCCATTTTACAAGGTGAAAGTCTTTATGTCTCTCAGGAAATGACACCATTATTCATGGGGGAAAAATGACCAGGTTACAAATTAGAACATATGGATTTATATACATGTATTCCCATTGTTTTCATTATGCTCAACTTTTATTATGTGTCAACAGACAAGCACAGGTCATAGGGTAACCTTTTTACTGTGGAAGCAGATAATTGATATATGACTGCAAGTGTAGTTTTTGTGCCTGCTAATCACAAATAAATCAGGCCTTTGATAGAGCAGATAATGAGGCTGAAGCTCGGGGGCTTTCTGATCAGGATCTACACTTTCCACAACTCAGTCACAAGCAAATGCAGTGTTCTCCGGAAAATAAAAAGTAGCAGGTTATTTTTTTAAAGTAGCAGGCTGCATTATCATATGTCAAGCCGCAAAGCGGCGATGTTTTCGGGGTGGGGTGGGGGGTCCCCTCCTGCTAGGGGGGCGGGGGCCTCCCCCGATTTTTTTGTTTTTTTTTGTTTTAACGGTGCAGAATGGTGCATTTTGGTGCATTTTAAAGCTATTATGTTGTCTTTTAAAAGCTATATTTTTATACAAAACATAAACCATTGTTCAAAATTTTTCACTTTTATTAAATGACAGTTTAAAAATTAGAGTCTTTTACAAATAACATCAGAAACCAAAGTTCGCAGTTACAACCTGGTCAACTCATGTAACTATAACTCTGAAATCTATAACATGATACTGAAAAGTAAGATGATGGTTGGAGATTAAATAGGTTTTATAACCCTGATTTGATTGTAAAATACTGCAAGTTTTTAAGCAACTTTTGAAATAAAAGTGATATATTTCGGGGTCTACACTAGGGTCTACATCTCTGCTCCAAGTATATGTTTCTTCAATTATACAGTATCATTCTTTACTTTAAAAAATCATCAAACTAATTTGTTTTCTTAAAAGTGGGGACAGAGTTAAGTTACTAATTTTCCGGAAAAGATCGATTTCAAATTTTCAGTATTGCTGGATGGGTGGGGTATGGCCGGCATAGATATGATGGCTATTTTTATAAAATATAATTTCATTGAAGTAAAACTGAAAATAACCTGCATGCAATCATTCAATATCAAAGTGTACATATTACCTTTCGTCCAAAAATCTGACATTTTTCTCTGATTTGTTTGATTTTCATTTTTTATTTTCCTTTTTGGTGGCATTTCAGAGACTTATATACGTATATTTTGCGAAGAATGCAGACGAAACACCTATTTATAGCTTACTGTACATGCATTTTTCACGGATACACACGACTATGTCATTACAAGTTTGGCGGAAAATGTCGAAGAAAGACGATTGCTCAGTTTATGAATTTCGGCATCGTTTGGAAACCGTACGTACTGTCTGCATCCGACCTGCGCGAACGGATGCGCAGTAAAACAACAACATCCGGGAAGTGTTTTGTCGATACTTTTATTGATGTATTTTCGGTTTCTGTTTATGCGAAACCGTTTTTTTTTTCGGTGAAAATTATTATTATTACTTTTTTTTTGAGAAAGTAGCCGGCGCTCATTTCATAAGTATCAGGCGATACCGCCGGCCGCCGGTGCTTCTGGAGAACACTGCAAATGTCATGAGACCTATGTATTTCCTTGTAAGTCAATATATTTAGATTATTTTTTAGTTATTGATAAACAGATTCTCAACTATAACTATAACTAGTCCTCTTAATTAATGAAGCATATTTCCATAACCCATCTTCTGGCCATAGGTCTCAGATTACTCCTGAAGCCTATTTAAAAGTTTGGTAGCTTAAGACTGAAACACAAGTGTTGAAGGCAAGCTAAAAGAAACATCTATGTAGGTCTAGAGGTGTCACCATCAGCACATGTATTTACAGGATGAAATTTGTGGGGTTTGTCGTCCCACCAACAGTTTTTTAGTTATCTGTAGATGGTATCCGACTAAAGCAAATATAATATAATGATGCTGCCTGTGTATAGCATGCCCCGAACACCTGGCAAGATACCACACGCAGTCACATTATCCTGACACCTGGCCAATCAGTAATGGAACTTCCATTATATTTGCTTGAGGGTAAGCAAAAGAACTACACTACTACCATTTTTAACACCTCTGGAATGTTTGAATCCTGACATTCCCATATTTGGACCAAACACTCTATTGATTGTGCTACCAGGTCCAGATTTTACAAAAGTATCCAATAAAAATGTCAAGTCATTTATGTCTAGGATTGCCATATCATTGTACTTAACATAGTTAACAACTGAAGAGGGTCATTAACAGACATTTTAGCCTAATCATGCTACACTTGCAGATAAACAGAATTAAATCTCAGGGTATTGATAACAACCAAATGCAATTTTTCAAGACTTATTGCAAGGCACTTTGAAGCAAATGGTGAAGATCCTGATCAAACAGCATGGGTGTTGGCTGATCTGGATCAACAGTTTTATTCTGAGCCTTGTCAATTTGTCCTTAGCTGATTAGTGTTAATAAATGCTCATGACACCTAGCTTTAAAGGTTCCATTTCAGGTGGCTTTTCTACAAAATTGGGACTTTGACCCATACTCTCGGTATTGGAAATTTTCACACAAAATATATTAATTTTGGGAATTTTCATCATTTTCTGCTTGGCTCTGGCTGTATCAAATAATAAAAATATGGTACTCCTTTCTTGTAAATGCATACAAAAATAACTTAATGAAAAATTGAAGCAGTGTTCATTATTTAAAATACACCAGTGAACAATTGAAGCAGAACAGAGTTGTATGGAAAGCCAGTATTAGACACTCTAGCATCAGCTGCTTACACCAGAAACTGTGACAAATGCAGCAGAAAACAAGCAGCTATTCCTCAACATTTCAGGAATATAAATTGGCAATGAATAATATTGACACATTTCATCTCTCAGTAAAGAGTAAGACATTAGTCTAATCAGAAGGACTTACAAAGATATTTGCATATTTTGCCAATAACAACAATCTTTCGTGACAACAGAATTTTCTGGTTAACTGTCACTCAGGTAATCAGGCAGTGTGACTCAGATCAATATCTGTTCTCTTTCAGAATCTGGCAAATCCTAAATATGACTAGTCTTATTACTAGTTACCATCCTAGCAGTATTTGTACTAGATTTTTATAACATTTTTGTAACTAAGTAGATGGTAGATTATGCAGCTTGTTTCAAGAATGTGCATATTTTGCTAGTGATATTGTAATCTGTTTTTAGTTTTCCGATGCAAATTATTTTGAATAAAGTGACATGATGATGATAATGACGATTTCCAATTCACAGATGCTTGTATTTCTATTAGGTCATGATAAGCATCAAGGAAGAAAACTGCAGAAGTATGTTAAGCTCCTGTTTGACCAGACATAAAGGAAGAAAACTGAAGAAGTACGAAAAGCTTCGGTTTGACCAGACATCAAGGAAGAAAATTAAGTAATAAAGTACGAAAAATGAAGACATTTTCACTGGACTGGCAATTGAGAATTTTTATGTCAGATTAGGAAAAATATATACTTTTTTGCATAGGGAATATGTCCAAATGTCGGCAAGAAGATCAAGCACACAAAAAATTGCATAAAGTTTTATATTCAAGGCACTAATTTTGTTGTTTTCAAATTTTGTTTCTGTTGTTTTTCAAGCAACAATTTCAACACCTGCAAGCTTTATGAATGCTTAATGCTAGTTAATTAAGTTCTAGGCCAGCAAATAAATACATTATATACCTAAACTTTTTTTTAATAACCTCAATTTTTGGATTTCAGAGCAACCAATTACCAAGCTTGATGGGACAACAAGTCCCTAGAATCAATTACCTACTAAAGTTTTAGGTTGCAATTTTACTGAATGAGGAATGTTGACAAGCATCAGCATGTTTTCACACCTCATCGAGTGTCCACAGCTCTTATATTCTAACTCCCATTACCATGACTGACAAACAGGACCTGGTAGCACAATCGGTAGAGCATTGGCTCCAGGTATGAAAAACCCCAGGTTTGATCCCTGGCCGCGACATACCAAAGTCATTAAAAATGGTAGTGCTCAAGCAAATATAAGTGTAGTTCCACAAATGGTTGGTGGGGTGTCAGGATCATGTGACTGGGTGTAGTATTATGCCTGTTGTCCAAGGCGTGCTTTACACAGTGCAAGCAGCAAGATATCTGCTTCAGGTGGACACCGTTTCCAGATAACTGAAATACTGTTGGTGGGATGATAATCCCAACAAACATGACCGACAAGTAAATCAAGCTTGCAACAAACAACTAGTGTGCTTTGTTCATGCCTTTAGGTTGACATAATAATAATTAAATAAGGTAAAGATATAAATGAATCCATGATATGACATGGAAGCTAAATGGCTCAGTTGTATAGTCAAAAAGGCTCTAGATGCCCAAGATTTTCTGATGTAAGTATGGGAGTCCATCAATAAATGTCAGTGGAGTGCTATTTTGACAATGTCGAGAGAGTTGTTGGTATATCAACTTAAACATCATCGCCATACAACTAAGCTACACTTTAGGTGTGTGTTACATGAAAAACTTGCAAACATGTACTTCCTTATGTTGACTACTAAATGTTGTATCACAAGTTTTTTCCTTTTTGTTTTCTTTGTTGGTTTTACTCTTTTACAGATGATGATAGTATAGATTGTACAATTTTACAAACCTTGTTATGCGATCCGACTGTAATATTAATTGTAAATATTAAGTGTTATTTGTTAGTGTGGTTACCTGGGAAGAATGGAGGAAGGACCAGGGTCCTGGGGACCAGGGACAAACAGGAACCGGCTTGACTTGACCAGGTCTGGAAACTCACACAGTAGCTCCGCAAGGTTGTGGAAACATTCTGTAAAACCAGACATAAATATGTTTCTTGCTTGGAAACATTTTATTTTGTTTGTTGTGTTTTTGTTACACAGCACTGACATAATTATGGTCATATTGGCGACGCTGGTTAGCTGCAAAACCTCCCAACATAGAAAGTTCTCGCCCGCCCATGACTCGAATCCACGCGGCGAGGGGTCGAGGAAACATTCTGAAAAAACAGACATAAATATATGTTTGCTGCTTTGTGCTTTGTTAATTGATAATGAAAATTTGATTAATCCACTAAGTGTTGGCTTATATGATTGTTTAATAAAATCATTTTACTGTCTTGGAAAAGGTTTGGAAAATCAAAATCACTGTTACAGTTTAGAACATCATATCAACATAATCCAGTTCATATAGGCGATATCCAGCTAACTAATGGTGGAACAAGAAACCAGACATGTGTCGGGTTGGAACCACCAGTGCAGCAGAGATCATCTGAACGACCATTTAGCATCAGGTCCTTGCCATGATTGGGACTCTAACCCATGCACTAAGGAACAAAGGAGTTACAAATCAGCCACAAGCTTGGCCACAAGCATGCCCAACTTGTTAATACAAAATAATTATTTTCCATACCTCTTACTTATTTTCAATACTATTTAGCTTTGGGATGATTTTAGAAAAAAAATAATCTGATTATCAATTTAGGACAAGCCAATGCTGGAAGCAGAAGCTACTGTACATGAAGAAGCAGACATTATATTCAAAGCAGCATCCAGAAATTGTCTTGATGCCCTTGTTTAAAAATATATTTTTTAACTGTTTTAAGTTAAGGACTAAATATAACATACATTATTGTTTAAGATCCCAATACACTGAGTGAATTTGGTAAGCTGTAGAATTGTCAGTATGTAACAAAGTATGAGAAATAAACATGGAGTATCTTTATCTATTAATGGCAGAAGTAGACTCCACTGAAGGTGAACTGAAAGACCTTCTCACATTAAAGTTCTTGCCTTGACCAGAATTCAAATTCATGCATTGATCACTGGATTTTCAGGCTTTGTACACACCTTTTAAAACTCTTGCATGGTTGCATCCAAGTGGTGTGGACAAAAAGTTGCCACAGAAAACAAAACATGTTGGAGGAAAGTCTGAATACCCAGTGAATAGAACTCGTAGTTTGTCAATGACCTGAAAAAAGAATAAATCAATTTCTGAAATGAACAATATCTAGGCCTTTACGATTCCAAAAAGAATCTTTCAGTTAACCTGAAATTGTATCAACTCACGGTATATACTCATAGTACAGTCATTACTTTCATGTCAGTAACACCTGACAATGATATCACACTCGTTGCATTATTATGACACCTGGCCATTTAGTCATGGAACTAGAACCCTACAATTTTTACAACTGGCGCCTTGCTGTCTGGAGTTGAGCCTAGAGCCTTTTTTAACAGGAGCCAACACTCTACCTATTGGCAATCAGACCAATGAATTACAAAAACATTTTTAACTCTGTAAATTTAAAGCATAAACAAATGATTCTTTAAAATTTCAAATTGAATGCTCCTTTTGTACAGGGCTTTAGATAAGGTGCGTATTAGCATTAAATATGCATATTTAAACAATAAAAATAAAACTTTCTTGAAATGAATGAATAAAAACAACAACAATAGATATGTACTGCCATGCAATTTCCTTGAAACACTTAAGTAACAACATATACTATAACTGATATCATGCATAAATGACGCATAAAGTTTGTTCAGAACTCAAACATATTATCTATCAACATTTTTTCATTGAAATTTTCCAAGCTTTTCTAATTTGAGAAATAATGCCTTATTTCTGACTGGTTCTCCAGTTGTTGTTTTTTCACATCTATAGTCAGGACAAACTACAGCATGTGCAGCAGCTGAAACTGCAGAAATGTTGTCATCATATTTTTTATGAAATATATTAACCTGTTAAAAAAGTGTGTATAATTCATAATAAAGGCGATTATTCAAAAGGCAAGACAAACTGGAGTAAAATACTAATTTACCAAAATCTTGTCTGTTATGTAAGTTTTCATAATTTACATTATTTCGTACAATTTTGACACCTTAGCAGTATTTTTATGTCTTTGCAGATGCTTAAGTGCTCTTATTTTATTTTTTATTATTATAATGCAATTCTATTTCTTTATAAAAATAAATAATGTCTATTAGACTTTTGATCACCTTTACTTGGTCCAGCCAGATATCAGACAGGAATATGAACATGGCATCAGTATTATCTTGTTCAATTTGAGCTAACTTGGCTGAAGCCTTAGCACAAGTTGAAGAGGGTCCTCCAAAAAAGTTCAGATTGCCGTAGAAAGACCTGAAAATGGAGACTTGTGTAAGCATTCCTACAATCAAAGAAATATGCACACTGGAAAGAAGATTTGGTAACAAAAGTTCACAGGGCTATAAAACTGATCGACTAGAATCAAATTTGCATTTGCTAGTTTGAAATTAATTTTGGGGTTATTTGGATATTTGGGTGAATAACAGGTATTACTGAGAGATTGACTGCTCTTAAAGTTGTCAGTAGGTGCTCTTGCTTACTCTTCTTTCTCTTAATTTTTCACAACATTTGTTCTTTGCTTAATTGGAGTTTGCATAATTCTGTGTATTCGACATATGTTACCTATGGATTTTATATACAAATAGTAAATTTACTTGTAGCAGGTCATTAATAATTTTTATTATCATTTACTGTTTACTTTATTACCAGGAAATGAAGAAAATAAAGCTCCAGTTAAAACATTATAACATTTTTAAAGAAGAACTGTTTAAGCTGAGGGCTTACAATACTCCCACTCTACTCCCTATTTGTAAATCTCTTTTATTTCATCTCTGCATTACTGTTAAATGAGGCAAGAATCCCTGTAATATAACCCCTCATGCAAATATCCTTGTGGTTGGTATTATAAAAGAATAAAATAAAAAAATAAAAATTATCTTCTTCGCAAACAAAATTATGGTCATATTGGTGAAATACAGTAATAATTGGTTGATAAAAATCAGACATATGTCTGAGTAGACCTACCTGCACACCATATGTCTGAGTAGAACTACCTGCACACCATATGTCTGAGTAGACCTACCTGCACACCATATGTCTGAGTAGAACTACCTGCACACCATAAGTCTGAGTAGACCTACCTGCACACCATATGTCAGCAGGGAAAACTGCCAATATTTTGGTTCTTGCCCCATTCAGGACCCAAACCCATACAGTGAAGGGCCCTGGAGTTACAAGTCTGTGACTGTAACAGCTCAGCCACAAGCACCCAGCATCAATATATTTTTCATAGCTGAACAATTTATAAAGCTCCTGTCTCAGTAATTCATAATGTCTCTTAAGTTGATCTGTTAATTCAACTCCAACCTTGTGACTTTTGATGGTTCTGGTGGAGGAAATCCAAATGCATTCACATGAAAAACTTCATCTTCATACCATCCTTCAGCAAGAACAAAACAATTCTCTGTGAACAACCCTGTGTGAAAATTCTGTGCAATTAATTAAGGAATAACAAGTGGTAATTGCAGAATAAAAAAGGAGCTGGACTTATCATTTTAAAAAGCTTCATGCCAAGTGCCCATTCCCGTTTTTTTATCATTTTTTTGTAAAATCCAGCTTATAAGCTAAAAACTAAAATTTTCATCAGATAGCAAACAAATGCCTCCAACCCACTCCCTGTTCATAAATCTCTATTACCTAAAACATTGTTAAAAGGGACAATGACTCCTGCAATATCTTTTTTCTTAAATATAAAAAGGTGCACAGGTTACAATGGTAGATATGACATAAAGAAATAATTGTGAAATTTCATCCAAATAAGTGAAACACTTTAGAATTAGCATGGACAATACGGACAGACAGCCAGAGACAGACAGGACAACCTGATGCCAGTAGAGCCACTGACCTCACACATACGCATGCATGATGCACACATTCAAACTTTGTTGTGTAGTGTTTACGAATATATTAAATTTTGTTGAATAAAAAATAATTTTGATACATTTAAAATCTAACATGTTCAAATAATTAAAATCCAGTATAGTGAGTCACCAGAGACATAATGTTAAAGACTGGGTTGCAAAAGGAGCAGATCCTAATCAGATAGCTTCATAGGGAGGCTAAAGGAGCAGATCCTAATCAGATAGCTTCATAGGGAGGCTAAAGGAGCAGATCCTAATCAGATAGCTTCATAGGGAGGCTAAAGGAGCAGATCCTAATCAGATAGCTTCATAGGGAGGCTAAAGGAGCAGATCCTAATCAGATAGCTTCATAGGGAGGCTGAAGGAGCAGATCCTGATCAGATAGCTTCATAGGGAGGCTAAAGGAGCAGATCCTAATCAGATAGCTTCATAGGGAGGCTAAAGGAGCAGATCCTAATCAGATAGCTTCATAGGGAGGCTAAAGGAGCAGATCCTAATCAGATAGCTTCATAGGGAGGCTAAAGGAGCAGATCCTAATCAGATAGCTTCATAGGGAGGCTAAAGGAGCAGATCCTAATCAGATAGCTTCATAGGGAGGCTAAAGGAGCAGATCCTAATCAGATAGCTTCATAGGGAGGCTAAAGGAGCAGATCCTAATCAGATAGCTTCATAGGGAGGCTAAAGGAGCAGATCCTGATCAGATAGCTTCATAGGGAGGCTTAACTTAAAAAGGAACTAATTACGCTCTAATTAAGAGCCCAGTTCCTTAATCGGAAGAAGAAGAAGAACTCTATTTATTCATGTCTTGTGATAATAACTAGCTTGAGACATTCCTAATATATAAATCCTAATTGACACTGATTAACTATTAACCAAGCTGGACATTACTTTTATGTCACATGTTAGATAGAGGACGGTGATAGTCTCTAATAGACTGCTAACAACATAGACTTGTTAGTTTTCACACCCAACCCACTGATAAACTGGGAGCCATTTAAGAAATCAACATGAAAATCTAACAAAAATAGAGGTTTTGTCACACTTGTACAGAAATGAAACTGATAATTAATGATAGCCATGATCTACTTGAACCTCTGTTTGTTGGAGTTGACACCAGATCACACTGGCTTCATCTATTGGTAAAGTGGGCTCTGTTTTTTGCTGTTTAGCCTCTTCATAAGTTACATTTGTTAGCTAGTAACTAAAAATCGGATGGATTATTAACAAATATAACAGGAATAATACAGTAATATATAATACAGTTATGGACCAAGGGTCAATAACGATTGAAGTGCATATCAACACCATATCTACCTGATGCAAAGTCCATTGCTGATATATTATACATCCATTTTACATAAGCATTACCATGACGCAATACCGTATTTTGCGGAATATACCCTATGACTTTTTTTAGAATCGGGACATGTGGGGCATCATCAGAGCAAGGAATCTATTAACAAAATCATATTTGACAAGTCTCCAAAACTATTGCAATAAACTCTGCTACTGTTTGTTTTACAATTGTCATATCATTACAACTATATTAATAAATGTATTCATTAAATATGTAGTTATATTAACAAAACTGCATTTTTGTCGGGCGGACATCCCTAAAACTAATGATTGGTATTTTGCAATGAACTCTGCTACTGTTAGTATTACCATCAGCATATCATCACAATCGTATTTATAAGCGTACCTTTATTTGTACAACATAAAATCTTTCTGTTCTAGTTATCGGCAGGTGCCTGAAAATATCTATCAATATTCTGCATTGAAACATTATATGAGGAGCTATTCAGTAAGATACTTTCTACACACCTCGCTATCTACACAGGTGCCATCATGACAACTTCAGGAGGTTGTTACAAAACATACAGACTTGAAAAGCTTATAGCGACAAGTTAGGCTAGATTTCTTGATGGTAGCACAGATTTCTGCTCTCCTGAATCCATTCCGGATGAATGCATCAGATAATGCTTTCCAGGTGGTCAACATCCACTCGGCAACATCAGTCAGGGTTGCCCATCACATGCGACCTGCGTTGGTGAAAGCATGGGCATCTCCAAGATTCCCAGCAGCTTCGCATGACTTTCTTGAAGAGCAGGTTTACACTGATGTCCAGCGGATAGTTTTGAGCGGCGAGATAGGCTAGATTATTAAACTAGTTGTGACTGGTTTATTATGGTTTGATGTATTCAGAACATGTGCCAGTTTCCAATGCTTCACTTTTTTCCCAGGTAGGTACATCAGAAAGAACATTATGAAAGATCAAAAAAAGATAAAAAGAAAAGATACACGTTGAAGTTTATTGTAAATTTTAACAAAAATATCTGAGGGGGTTAGGGAAGCAAACAAGAACAATATGTGGTACAGATAATAAGTAAAATATGTTACAAATATTGTGAAGAATAGCAAATTTATGATATTGGCACACAAACAATTAACACATGCAAACACAGTTGTTCAAACATGGAAAAAAAGGAATATATTAAAAGAAGTCTCAAACCACACACACACATTTCTTTTTCTAAACATAAACAAGACATGCAAGCACCGTTTTAGACACATTCCAAAATAAACTAATGTGATAGATAGCACATGCAGGGACAACTCTTAAAATCTATCAAACTCCTCATCCTGTGCCTGAGTTGAACAAGCTTGCAAGAGAGACATTCATGTTTCTGGATACAAGTGCCAGAGAAAGATCGTTCTCGGGATCCGAGTCATCAGAAGATTTCTTGATGGTAGCGCAGATTTCTGCTTTCCTGAATCCATTCTGGATGTATGTGTCAGATAGAGTTGGCTCCAATATTTCCTCCAGGATTCCAGGCTTTGCATGACTTTCTTGAAAGGCAGGTTTACATTGATGTCCAGTGGTTGCAGCGATTTTGTCAATCCATCGGAGATTATTACAGGTGTGCTGTTTAGGGCCCTCACTGCCTTTTTTGACTCATCCGCTATGTGTGCTCACATACTGTCCATCAGAAGCAGGGCATGATGTTGTCTGAAAAAATCCATCAAGGAAATGCATTAGAGGTAACTTTGTTCCTGCCGCTGTCGACCCGAGTACAGCTGTTAAACTCGCCTTTTCATGGCCTGTTGTTCTGATACTGACAGATGAGACTCCCTTCTTCTCAACTGTAAGATTTAATGGCAGGTCTAAGGTCAGTGGCACCTCATCCAGTTTGATCACATGGTCGAGGATGATGCAGTGTGCTGTGATTTTCTCTTTGAAGAAGGTCCTAAATGCTGCAAACTTGTCTTCTGCATGTCTATGCACATCTCTTAAAATCAACAACGCCTTGCTCCTTCGCCATCTGGATTGCCTTCAGATGAATTTGCATGGTGGTGACCCCTCGGCTTAAACTTCGTTGCTTCAAGACACACAACTCGAGGGCTGCCTCGTGTTCAAGTCTCCTAGGTTTTGGCCCACGGTTATAAATTTTTTTATTTCTTTTTATTTGATTTCTTCTTCTTTGATTTGTTTGCATCTGTGTTTTAACATGTCACCAATAATGCACACTCACATCAATCAGTGTGTTTAACCTGGGAATATGGCTTCCTAACATGTTAGTTTTTGGCGAATATATTTAATTTATATATTATTACCAAAATTGAAAAGGGTTATAAACCACAAAACATGGTAATAACAATGCAGAACTTATATGTGTAAGTAGCATTTAACACAAAATTGGCTCTATAAAGCACTTTCAACTTATTCCTTCAGAAGCTTCAGAATCATATTTGGTACTTGTTGCATTTAGACACTACAAACTGCTGTTTTTTTATTCAAGATGCAAAGACTTTAGAGCATTTGTACATCTTGTTCTTTGGTAAGCTGACGATAAGTTTGACATAAAATTCATTCATATTTTAGTGATCAACAATGTGACATAGCAAGCACATGTTCCTCTGTACACAATGGTGATCCCCCAAATGATGTGTTCAATCTTAGCTGCTTTCCACATCATTTGACACACTGTTTTATAATACAGGCAGAGACAGACCACCAATAAAGAAAGGAATTTTCCATTGTCTATTTCAAAAGTGCTTAATAAAACTTAGTGGAAATCACATAAAATATACTAGAACTGTCAGACATCTCAGCCAATCAGATGATTGATTATATAAAAATTATGTTGAGAAGCAGAAATACCAGATTTATTTAGACAGTTTGATAACCCACTATGACCTGCATGAAGTCTGAAGTAAGAACTATTCTTAAGAATAACAAAGGATACAGCATTGGTTAGATCTATCTGAACACATCCTGTCAAGTCTTCTAAATACCACTTTCCCTGAAATGAAAATAAAAAACAAAGTTTATAGGTTTTTTTTGTATTCTCACACTCATCATTTAATATTTTAGGAATCATTTTATTGTGCATATCGTGATCAGAAGGGGGACAGATTTTTTTTTAATGCGGTCAGATTTATTTCTAAAGCAGAAAAAAATATTTGAGAAAACTAAAAGTAAAAGAAATGAGAAAACATTTGGATAAATACTATTTGCCAATGGCTAAATATATAACTAATAATTATCCTTATCCTTTAAAGGCGGTATCCGACATTTTGGACCAAAAATATTTTCATTATACATCTTAGTAAACCATCGTTATATGAGCAGATCTTGTAAAATGCTGATTATTGATGTCCTACACCTGTCAGAAAAGTGAACCATAATGCCACAATCGTCATTACAAACATGTATTTACTATCTGAGCAGTGCTGCACAGTTAGCTAGTTTTAAACCAAGAAAACCATGTGACTACTTATCTTTTAGTTCATCCATGTCATCCGCTGTGACGTCGATGTCTAATTTAGCAGGAATCCCAATCATTCTTATTTACAGATATTGTTACATTTATATGATATAGGCAAACTGTTGAATTCCACCTTAATCTAAATAATTCTCGAACCTACCACACATGACATTTGTTGAAATGATTACTCAATATTCTCACTTTATTGTCCTACCAAGTCCCAACATATTTTTGTTTAGTATCTGTTTGATTTTAGCATTTACTGACATTGTGTAAGATAACTGCTTATGAATGAAGCTCATTATAAATATAAATTTGTGTAATTTAATTCACCCAGACTAAGATTGCATTAGGGTACAAATTTACTGATATATATTACCAAGTACATTTGACTTTGATATATTTTTCAAAATGCTTCCTTAAGTTAACAAGTCTATTTGAGAATGTACCTGACGGCAAACTAGAAATCTAGAGACATGTTTGAGAAAGTATCCGGGGGGAATATCTATATGATGTTAGTACTGACATACATTGTACACAAAAAAAAGAAATATGCAATACCTGAATTGGTGGTTTCTTTGCATTTTTGTTAACCCATTTTTTATTAAATATCCCAATAGTGCAATTATACAGATGTTCAAAATGGCTGACAGTGAATTAAGGCTTGGGAAATGCTAAAAAATGACCCCAATTATAATGTTAATGCAAAAAATACCTGATTTGTAAAATAAATTTTAACTCCTAAATTATTTTATTTTTTTTGAAATCAGTAACAACCAGAGGAAGAACGTCAAAGGAATTTGACCAGATCTTATTAACTTTAATTGTAGTTTTGAATGGTGATGTATACATTCTGAATCAGGTTATTTTTGGTATGTATTTAAGTATCAAACTTTTCCTTTGTCAACATACCTTTTACCTAGGTCCAACCAAAAGTAATGTTTGTCAACTGTAGTTTTTCAAATTTAAGATAGTCCCCATACATATTTACTTAAACTTTGTTCCAAAAGTAGGTAGCCTTTTGAACCATTCAAAATTTGGATATATCTACAGGCTAGGGGGCAAGTGTTTAGGGCAAACCCTAGTTAGTTGCAGCATGAGAACAACAGGGTTTTCCCTTGAACATTTTTTTAAGGGGTCACAGTGTCCCCCTAGGTTTATGACTTGGGGGTCATTGGTAAATTTTGGGGGTCACATTATATAATCACTTTACTAATAGTCTTGCACCTTAAAAACAGAACTAAATTGTTCATTTATGTTTTATACTATTAAAACAATACAAAATCACATATTGTACATTTCAGATTTTAAAATGTGAAAGCATTTTCTCTATCTGACTCACTCTCAGAAATGTATCTCTATTAGAATATATAGCAATATAATCATTGTTGATAATGAACACCAGAACATTTAACTGGATTTGTTTAACTTCAAATAAGTTCAAAGTTCAATTCTTCAACATGTTCACTTACATGTACCAATTTCAATATTCAGTAAAATTTCCATAAATGAAATTATACAAATGAGTTGGTCCTTAGACCTAAAGGCTTAACAAATTAAACATGTAACTGTTTATAACTGTTCATATTATGTCTGCCTATATGAAAGCAGTCACATATAGAATCACTTCTTCCTAGATTTGAGTGAACCAAAAGCTCTGGCTTCTGCCAGAAAGTCGATGTTTTTAGAATTGTTTATGGTTCACTTTTGGATTTTTGTTGCAAAAACAAAAACCAGTCAAAACTTAGGTATTCAAACTCATATTGGTTCAACCTACATGTTTTTCCTACATAACGTTAAATTTGACCTTGTAGTGTTTTTAATATATTGCCTTAGACCGTTTGGTTTCTAAAGCCAAACATATATTTGCTTAAAATTAATATGCAATGTATGACTTAACTATGTTCTAAAAGATCAATGCAGATAAAACTCATCCAAACCTTTGAAATGTAGCGTATTCACGGGCCGGTTTTAGCCGCGTTCTAAACTTAACGATCATTAATATTGCGACGCTTAACGGCTTTAAAGAAATGGTGAACGTGAAACATTCTATACATAGCGTATGACGTCACTACTTTAAAGTCATTTTGACCGTGTGTTGACGCAACGATCAAATAATGGACGCTTATTTATACTACGACTCGTAACTCACCCAAAATTTGAGATTTGTGCTTACATAAAAAATAGTTCCGCGTAGGAAATACGTTCGATTATAATATTCATTGAATTAAGGTAAATGACTAAACAACCATATTCTATGGCCTTATTCTATGTCCAGAAACTTTTAAAGTCTTGATATTTATAGTTAAATGGAAAAAAATACGATGAGCAAGTTTTGCTACTTTCGCTTTCGTTAAACAGTAATATGTCCATTCTATACATAGCGTGTGACGTCACTACGTTAAAGTCGGGACCATTTACAAAATTTAGTTCAAAATGTTTGCATGAAACATATTTTAACTATTAGAATGTATAAAAAATGCCAAAATAATATGTTGTATACCTCTTCGTACTTGTTTTGTTCATTTTAGCAATCACTTCCGTATTCATAACAGCCATGTTGAAGAACTACTTTACCCACAATACACCGAGTGCATTCACACAGGTCATTTTGACCGTGTGTTGATGCAACGGAACGTGAAACAGCGTCTAACTACACAGCATTGCTGGTTCCCAGTCATCTAAACGCAGTACATGTATCGTTTAGGTGGACCGGAGAGCAGTATTAAGACAACAAATAACATTCTATACATAGCGTGTGTCACTACGTTAAAGTCATTTTGACCGTGTGTTGACGCAACGAACAAATAATGGACGCTTATTTACAAAATACTTTGTCTAACTGAAGCAAATTGATACTTAAATGCTTTTTGCAACATTTTGACGAGCTGACAAAGATCAATGTCATTGGAGACAATAAATTATGGCTGTGGATTAATTCATTTTGTGCGTCCAGTGTGTCGCAATGTAAGTTCATTTTGCGGGTTATCTGTCGAAAATATGCGCCAAAACGCACAAATTTGTGCGTCAGGGAAAACCCTGGAACAAGTAAAAAAGCAAAACAAAAATATTTATTGCAGTAATACAAAGATGGTAACAAGCACACGATGTTATGTTTTTATATTATATCGTTATTTACATTGTCTATCCAATTTAAAATTTGACAAAAGAAAAGGCAGCCACTTTTTCTGTTAACAAATTTTGTTTTCTTCACTGGTATGGAAAATATTAAAAAAAAAAAACTACTAAAGCAAGGGAAAAAACTCTATGACAGAACCAACTGGCAGTCATCCAAAATTAAATATTTCCCTCCAGAAAGGGTGACAACTCTAAATGACAAACTATTACCTCCTTCAGTTGTGTAAGCATTCCCAAACAAATTACTTCACCTAGTTTGGCTGTAGTTCCTAAAAGGTATTCAATAGGCTTAAGCTGGAAAAAAATAAAGAAATAAAAAAATCAACAGATGAGGCAAATATTAAGTACAACAAAGAAATAATAAAGATGTAAAAATTATATATAGAAAACAAATTCATAAGAAATAAACTTTAAAAGATGAGAATAAATAATAATCGTTAAATATTTGAATAATATTTTATAAAATAATATTAAATAATATTTAACAAGTCAGATATCTACCAATAAAGCTTATAAAGGATATACTTCCAATAACAATTTTAATCAAAGCACTCATAGTGTTGAAATGACCGTGTTGTTTGGATTTCAAAATTATCAAAATGATCCCAAATGGTCCACATTGGTTAGGTTTAAAGAAAATGTCCCTTCTCAGAAAAAGGTTGCGAGTGCTTGACTTTTAATTTATTACTAAAGAAAAGCAGCAGTGTAGGGATTGATAAACAAAAACAGCCAGAACTATTCCCAAGGTTTACCAAGAGAATGTTGGTCACTACACAATACAAGTTACATCACACCAAACTGTTACAGGTTAACTTTTTTTTCTTTTAAGTTCTGTATTACTATCATTTTGAATTTATATACTGGCCAGTAATTAATTCAAATCTTGTAAAGCAGCCATGTAAATACACTTAATCAGTAAAAAATAATTTTAAAATTTATTATCCACCAAGACAATAATAGATAAACTTTCAGAGCCATTTTTTAAACCAGATAATAATAAATATTATTAGATGTTTTTGCGAAACTTTTCCAAGGAAAAATGCTCCAACACACAAAACTCACATTAATGACAGCTAAATTATGGCTAAAGCTACTTGTCATCACTTTACTAATAGTCGTTTTAAATTGACATCGATTTTAGAGAAAAACAGTGTGATAGTTTTTTGACACATGCTTTCAAGAGCAGTGTGGTTACTGTAGCACGGCATAATGTAACTAACTGGTGTGACGAGTGTGACTATTCAATAGAATATATGTCAAATTAAGAGTCATGAGGTATGTCACTTTGGCTAAGGAATAACAGGCCTGACTGGTTCCCACTCTACAATTATCTGGGAGTTTTCCATCTTTAAGAGGAAATATAGAATTATGCCAGTAAGAAAATGAAATCAACTAATTTTATTAAAAGAATTTTAAAAATGATGCATGGCTATTACATGCTAAACATACTAACTTGCACATTTAAAACATGCCAATTACAACTGGGGCTTCCTCTACTATGTGACAAATGATGTACTTCTGTGTTGATGTCTGTGCTAATTTATCTAAGTATGTGACGTCATCTGAAACGCTGTGAAGGTCAATCTAATTTTTACAGCATCCATCACTCTAGATAGTGTGTCACAAGAGTGTCCCAAAACACCTAATATACTTAATTGATAAGACTAAGCTGGACTAATTTGTACTTCAATTTTCACAAGTCTATTCTAGTCAATACTGGTGTGGTCTGTTCCAATTATTATCAATTAAAGAAACTTACCTGGAATTTCTTACTCTCACTTTGATCGCTGCCTATTGCTGGTGGTGTGAAAAGATCATGGCGTACAGTACTCTGAAATAAACAGGCTCAAGTCAGTCATCATTCTTTAATAATTTTTAGTAACTTTAATATGATTTATATGTTCACATAAATGAGAGAAAATAGGAAATTAGATGTATACTTATTTATGGATGTCAACATTAACAGCAGAAAAACCACACCCAGTCACATACTGACATTGAGCCAACAATAGGAATATGTATTCTCAAATTGGTCATGATACATATCCAGTTGCTGTAGACTAATTATGTTAGCTAAATGAAGTAATGGTCATAAAGTTTTCTTGTTAGAATTGAAACGAAGGAACCGATACCTTCTCAGGACAGACTTTAATCTAATTAAACTTGAAAGCCCGGTTAAAACTGCAGGGGACTGACATCAGAGAACCTAGTATAAATTTTTACACACAAAAAACAAGCTTTTTTTTAATTTCATTTTTATTTTTTTAAAAATACTGGCATAATACCACACCCAGTCACAGCCTTAGCAGCATGAAATGCTGGCATAATACCATGCCAAGTCATAGCCTTAGCAGCATGAAATGCTGGCACAATACCACACCCAGTCACAGCCTTAGCAGCATGAAATGCTGGCATAATACCACACCCAGTCACAGCCTTAGCAGCATGAAATGCTGGCACAATACCACACCCAGTCACAGCCTTAGCAGCATGAAATGCTGGCATAATACCATGCCAAGTCATAGCCTTAGCAGCATGAAATGCTGGCACAATACCACACCCAGTCACAGCCTTAGCAGCATGAAATGCTGGCATAATACCATGCCAAGTCACAGCCTTAGCAGCATGAAATGCTGGCACAATACCACACCCAGTCACAGCCTTAGCAGCATGAAATGCTGGCACAATACCACACCCAGTCACAGCCTTAGCAGCATGAAATGCTGGCAAAATACCACACCCAGTCACAGCCTTAGCAGTATGAAATGCTGGCATAATACCACACCCAGTCAGAGCCTTAGCAGCATGAAATGCTGGCATAATACCATACCAAGTCACAGCCTTAGCAGCATGAAATGCTGGCATAATACCACACCCAGTCACAGCCTTAGCAGCATGAAATGCTGGCATAATACCATGCCACGTCACAGCCTTAGCAGCATGAAATGCTGGCATAATACCATGCCAAGGCTGGCAAAATACCATATTAAGTCACAGCCTTAGCAGCATGAAATGCTGGCATAATACCACACCCAGTCACAGCCTTAGCAGGATAAAATCCTGGCATAATACCACACCCAGTCACATTATCCTGACATGTGACTGCCCAGGTGTGGAACTAAGCAAATTTACCTGGAAAGAACCACTGTTGCACCACAAGTTACACATATATACTTGCTTGAGCATAAACACAGGAGCTAAACCACTATCACTTTTATGGCTCTGATTGTCATGACCTTGGTTGTTGTTTTTTTTGGGGGGCTTACCGTCCTACCAACAGTATTTCAGTTATCTGGAGACGGTGTCCACTTGAAGCAGATATAGTGCTGCCTTCATTGTGTATAGCATGCCGTGAACACCTGGCACGATACCACACCCAGTCACATTATCCTGACGCCGGGCTAACCAGTCGTGGAACTACCCTTATATTTGCTTGAGCGTTAGCTAGGGAGCTATACCACTACCAATTTTAACGACTTTGGTATGTCGCGGCCCGGGAGCCGACACTCTACCGATTGCGCTACCAGATCCGGTGTCATGACCTTGTATTGAACCTACCGATTTTCAATCATGGAATGGAGCCTGTGAACTACTATTGCACAAAAAGAGATGGTAAAACATACCTGGTGAAGAAGTGTATACCTCTCCCTGAACAAATCTGCCTTATCCTGGGCAGAACCATGCAGGCATGGGGTGGGTTTACCAAGACTGGAGCTCCTGGAAATGAAAGGAATTTTCTTGTATCTTTACAACTTTTGTTAACATTTGCAACACGTGATGCTTTTATAATTAAAATATTTAACCAAAATGAAATGTGATCCTAATAGTACTTGCATGCAAAACTTAAGCATGTTTATCCTCCAAATTTTTCAAAGTTGAACCAAGGCCATATTTCTCACAATACCTGAAACTTTCAAAGTTGATTTGGGTTTGTTCCCAAGAAAAAAAAAAGTCAAGTTTCATTCAGAAAAATAAAAGAAACAGTTTTGTGTTGTTTCAATATATGCACAACTTATTATTAATTAAGATATAAGCTTGATACCAAAACTTGAACTTGAGCATTACAGTTTGATAAAACAGATAAAACAGATGGTTGGGTGAGTAAAATACACTGATTATTAGTTTATTGTCTAAAAATGTAAATAAAGAGGAACCAATATGAACAATGCATACAAGCAAAAACGTATGACAAAACTTGACCTTGGTACATGTACATACACAAAGACAAAGGCAAACTTACGGTATAAATTTTTTCCTGTCTCTCTGATATGTATAGCGGGGGACTGAAAATGCATCTATAACAGTAAAAACCTTATCACTGAAACAGAAAAGTGTTGAGTAATTATTAATAACACAATATTTTATTATAAATGTCAAAAGATTTTTACCATTATAATAATTTATTAAATATTTGTAAATAAGGCCGGTTTTACAAAAGACATGACCTAATTCCAATGATGCATTTTGCAACAAACCTCACCATCATTACACTTTAGTATGAGGTTTCTTTAAGTTTATTTACTTGAAAATATGGATCCTTATTGATAGTTCAAAACATTTTTTGTAATAAAAAGAACCTTTTTTTGTGGGGAACAATTTTAACCAGATACTACCTACCCAGATACCTGGGACACCCATAGCAGAAAACAAAATTCAAGATAAAGATGGACCGGTCCTTATATTTTTTATTAGTGTGAGCATACCTTTCATCATCTTGCTCAGCATTACATTCTTGTACAGCGGACTCACAGATTGCTTTGTCAATAAGGGTTGATGTTACTGGAAAAAAAACAAGAACAAATTAAAGACGCAATATTTGGTTAAGATTTTTAATTTTTATATATTTTATTTAAAAATGGCCATTATGCTCATATTTTGACTGAAAAAATATATATGCTTAAAGCCCTTTTTTTTAAAACTAAGGCTTGCTAGATCTGAAAGTATTTATGGTGAAAAAGTATGTTTACACAAGTTGTATAATGATTAAACAACTGGAATAGTGAGCAGATTCAGAATTTATTTTCTGTAAATCAACATTCAGGTATTTGGTTTGCTGTGGATGGACATTCCAAAAGGGTCTGTGAAGCCTGTTTACATATACCGGCTTATTCAATCAGTGTAAGTGTTAACCACATGGTGAGTGGTTGGCCAACTTTAGACAATTGTGCATTTTGTTTGTCATACTGTTTGTGAGCATTTTAAGGTAGGCTTCATCTAAAACTGTCAAAAACTAGAACTATCGCTGAATGCGATTCATACCCCCACCATTGTCCTTGACAAAGCTGGTACAAGGGTAAGATGGGTTCTGCACATTGTCCCGTTAGGGTGAACATTTGAGTTAAGTTTGAAGAAAATCCTTACATTAGTATAGAATTTATAGGGCAGACACGACATATTGTCTAGTATTGATTGTAATTAAATTAAAAGACTTTAAAAGGGGCATAACTTTGTCAAAATGCAATACAGAGTTATAAAAACTTGACCTGCATATCTTACTTGTGATACGTCATATATCTTTTAAGTTTCTAGCAAATACCTGTGCTAATTTCAGAAATATTTAAGTACATGTTGAAATTTTAAGAACATTTTCTTAGTCAATTTTGACCTTCAAGTGTGACCTTGACCTTAAGCCGGCACAAAGGTAACATGCGTTCTGCACATAACCTTGTTAAGTTGAACATTTGAGTAAAGTTTGAAGAAAATTCTTCAATTAGTATAGGATTTATAGAGCTGACACGACATATTGTCTAATACTTGATTGTATGTAAATTTGAAGACTTAAAAGGGGCATAACTTTGTCAAAATGCAATACAGAGTTATGAAACTTGACCTGCATATCTTACTTGTGATTCATATATATTTTAAGTTTCAAGCAAATACTTTTTCTAGTTTCAGAAATATTCAAATACATGTTAAAATTTAAGAATATTTTCTAAGTCAATTTTTGACCTTCAAGTGTGACCTTGACCTTAAGCCGGCAAAAGAGTAACATGGGTTCTGCACATCCCCTTGTTGAGGTGAACATTTGAGCCAAGATTAAAGAAAATCTTTCAATTAGTGTAGGACTTACAGAGCGGACACGACATAATGTTTAATATTTGATTGTTTGATATTTGACCTTCAATTGTGACCTTGACCTTGAGCTGACACATGGGCACCATCGGTTCTGCACATCCCCTTGTTGAGGTAAACATTTCAGCCAAGTTTGAAGAAAATCCTTCAATTGGTATAGGATTTATAGAGCTGACACGATAATAGAGACGGACGGACAAAGCGAATCCATTATAGCCCCCCCCCCACCACATTTTGTGGTGGGGGTATAATAACAAAAGAGGGAGCAAATTTGGTACAAATCAAGGAACAGTCCGTTGAACCTAAGGCCTCCAAATCTGTAAGGTGATGATCTAGCACTTATCTATGAAGCCAGCATCATGAACAGAACTGCAATTATTCAAAGATATTATTTTCTTTATTTTAAATTTCAATTGTTGTTGGTTTTGGCCCTTAACTTGTTTGGCTGAATCGATCAGTTAATTTTCTAACAGGGTACTATATGAAGAGGCATCCAAATACAATGCAATCTCAGTTTACTGTTATACTTCAGTTAAAATAAGACATATTTAATACTTACACTGTTGTTTCTGAACCATTTCAATGATTTTGTCCAGCCATTCCATGCAATCTTCTTCACTGACCTGTGCAAGCACATCAACCAAGTAGCGACTGGCATCACTGCATATAGACAGATACAGAACATGTATTTTCTTTGTATTTCATTAGAATACATATAATAATTATGGTCATAATAGTAACCTGCAGCTATAAATATATTTGTTCAGCTGAACCATGGAAAAAATAGTAACATTTGTCTTTTCTGTTCCCATTAACAGGAGTGACCATTCATCATCTTGAGATATATCTTTGATGAATGATGCAATGAACAGATCAACTGACAACCTCCTCGAATAATCTGTAAAGCAACTTGGTCATAGTTCATTGTATGTTCAAGCAGATAGAACCACATGATCCATATTGCATATTTATGTATTATGCGATTTATTTAACCCCGAACTGATAAATATCTTTCACAGTCCATTCAACTCAAATACATACATCCACAAAATAACCGTTATCGCAGATAGGATAGTACAGCAATACGTTTATCATGAAGCCGCTACAGCACAGTGGTAAGTACGTTGGACTCCCGGGCGGGAGGTCGCAGGTTCAAGCCCTGCCAAAGAAATATTTTTTTGCTGGTTCAATTTCCCGCGCTAACCATTTTAACAGCACGAAAATCTCGTGAATAACGAAAAAATCATTTATCACGGCGAAATATTTTCGGCAAGCACATGTTCTTAATTTATTTTACAACTGATATTGGAGCGTTTTCTACGTTATACGAATAGCAATGTCGGGGCGAAAGCTGACAAGTTTAGGGATCTTAGGGTCACAAGCAAAGAAAATAGTTCTTAACGTTGCAAATCACTTTTTGAACGAGTGCAAGAATGATAAGAGTTCAAAGTCTTACATTCTTCGCACATCAGAAGCGACTGGAGTGAGTCGAACTACTGTATGCAAGATATGTAAGGAGCATAAAGAAACGAGTATTCTAATGTCACCGAAGCGATCAGCCAGGGGGGCCTACAAACCCGTGGACAACTTTGATCGAACAGTCATCAAGAATAAGATTCGGGAATTCTACACAGTCAGAAAACAACTGCCAACATTGAAGAATCTGCATACTGTTTTAAAAGCTGACGTTGAATTTCCCGGAAGTATCAATCTTTTGAGAAAGGAAATACGATCGCTGGGCTTTAGGTGGAAGAAGACGAAAAACAATAGACAGGTTTTAGTAGAAAAGCCATCCGTCATTTCACTGCGACTGAAGTTCTACAAGAAAAGGCAGGAATTACAGGAGCTTGGCTATGATTTTGTTTATATTGATGAGACTTGGATAGACACTGCATACACCACGAAAAAGTGTTGGCAGAGCGAAGACACACAAGGCATATTATCTCCATGCAACAGAGGACAGCGTTTAATTGTGGTGGACGCTGGAACCAAGTCCGGGTTTGTTCCAGGAGCAAGGTTGATTTACAAGGCTACGTCGTCGTCTGATGATTACCACAAGGAGATGAATGCACAGAACTTCACAAAGTGGTTGCAGGAGAAGCTTATACCGAACCTAGATGGACCCAGCGCCATTGTTATGGACAATGCTAGCTATCACTCCATGCTGGCTGAGAGAAACCCTACATCAAACACCCGGAAAAGCGACATACAGGTAACTATGATTCAATTAAATTAAAGTTAAGTATATATTGTGTTGAGTATTAAGAACATTTTTTATAATCATACTGCTTTTCTTTGCAGAATTGGTTGCATTCGCGGAACATCCCATTTCCGGAAGACATGCTGAGGGTTGAGCTACTGCAGTTAGCTCGAGTCCACAAACCGTCGCCAACGTATGTGATCGACCAGCTTATCCACCAGAATGGTCATGAAGTACTCAGGCTGCCTCCTTACCACCCGGATTTCAATGCTATAGAGTTGATATGGAGTCAAGTGAAACAGACAGTGCGGCAGCGAAATATGACATTTAGGTGACTATAAATTTTACAACGATTGTTTATTGTTTAAAATAGTACATGTATTATTATTAATATTTAACATTTTATATTGCAGGATGGATGATGTTTTGAAGATCACTACTGAGGCATTCGACACCATTGGGTCTGACAGGTGGAGAGACGCTTGTAAGCATGTGGACAAGACTGTAGAGCTTTCTAAAGGCAGTGACCATTGGATAGACAACCATGAGGAAGCATTCTTGATCAGTCTTGACGATGACACAACTAGCTCTGAGGAGTCAGATGATGAGCACGGCAGCTCTACCGACACTGCCAGCGAGGGAGAATGACTTTGATATTATTTACTGTTGTGTTATCGTTAACTCTGTATTTTATTGCATTATTTAGATAAAATAAATAAATATATTGAGATAGAAAAAATAATAATAAAAAAAATAAAAATATATATATATTCAGTAGTAAAAAAAAGATTTTAATTCAATATAATATATAAAAATGTAAAAAATTTTTTTTGCTTTGTTCGGATTCGAACCAGAGACCTCTCGGTCAAAAGAAAACTATTCTTCCTCTGCGCCACGTGCTCCGTTAGTAAGTAGACGCTTCATACTTATATTTATACCCATACCTCTGTCGGTAAAACGCGGTAAGTAAACAAAGCGTGTGCAACTACCGTGTAATGTATTCATCAGTTCGGGGTTAATATTCACAAACAATACATAAATGTGTTAGTGTAATGTTTGTGGCTGATGTATACTTATGATGTATATGATCCTACATGTTTAGTTTGGAGCAATTGTAAACTTTAGAAGCCATGTGGTTATGTTTATGTTTATTTGGTTTTTCGTCCCACCAACAACAGTAGTTCAGTTATTTGGAGTCGGTGTCCACTTGAAGCAGATATAGTGCTGCCTTTACTGTGTATAGCATGTGTTTACACCAGGCATGATACCACACCCCGTCACATTATACTGACCCGGGCAAACCAGTCATGGAACTACCCTTATATTTTCTTAAGTGTCAGCAAGGGAGCTATACCACTACCAATTTTTAACAATTTTGTCAAGACCTGGGATCAAACCCGGGGCCTGCCGTACCTAGTGCTCTACCAATTGCTCTACCAGGTCTGGTCCCACCAGACCCATATTGTTAAAAAATGGATATAGATTGGCAAGTATTGTGATGCTTTGGATTCTCCAAAGCCAAAAGCACATATCTGAAGGAGAGTTTGATTGCATATTTTGATAATTAAGTATACAGAAGTGAAATATGGAGACATTGTACCAGAAGACTTCATTCCTCATACCTAGAAAGTTAGTACCACATAAAATTATACCATATATGCTATCAGCAACCATAAAGAATAACATTTTTGAAAGATGTAAACATAAACTAGTCAAAGAATAAAACATTACATACTAAAATTTAGTGCATGTATTCATGAAAATAAGATTTAAAGGCTTATTCTTTGACGTTGCTATATATGCTTATCTGTAATATAACACACATAAAATAGCTTTCTGCTATCCGCCACTCACTTATCAAACAAAATGAAACTATCTGTATCAGAACGTTTTAATATAAATTGAAATTGGAAATTGAATTCTTACAATAATTAAAATGAATTGTGTTAACATAAGCACAACCAATTACAGTATTAATGAATGTCTGTGATAACTGGCATGCAACATAAATTGTTCAAGCCAAACTAAGTAAAGAATGACCTGAATAATTAATTATTAAGTGACATGATTTGCTCAACAGTTCTTAAATTTAACAAAAACATGATATCATATACATTCTACCAAATTTCAGAGGCATTATATTCAAAATGGATGATCCAAATTCAGTGCATCATTTGCAGCAGCAAAGTCTGTTCCCGCAACAAGCAGATGAGTGTGAGAAATGTTTGCATTGGCAGCATTAAGTATGTGGAACATATCTGATCGCGATTTCCAATGGCCTCATCAAATTTTTTAAACCATCATAGATGATGAAAACATTCCAGAAGCGGTGGAAGGCAGCCGGTTGTGCAGGTGATCACATGTTGATATGTAGTTGTGGTTACGACTTCACACTGAGGTGTGACAAAGACAATTTCACATACAAGGTGAGTTGAGTTCGAAATAAAAATGTGCACTGTCCGCATTAGTAAAACAATGCAATACATTTGTCAATGTTGGTCAGGGATAACTTCACGTCGTGAAGCTGAGGATTGGAATTTTTGTTTTAGGTCATTACAAGAACCAAAAGAGTTGTTCTGGAACAGATCCACAGGAAAGCATCAAAAGTAGTGGAGTAGGCAATGGGGGAGTGAGATATGCAATGCCCGAACCCACCAAAGAGTGACAATATTAAAAAACTGCTAATCTACACCACCAGAAACCCCGCCCAGACATGACAATTTATTCTAGTGTCAGCTCAGGTCTTGCACAGAATACACAGGAAGCAATAAAAGGACACTTATAATGCTCTGTGGAAGACCTGGAAAGATGAGATGTCAACAAACCAATTGCTAAAAAACTGTCATCAACATAAGCAGATTGAGGCCTGTGCAAACCTTACTGGACTACCTGGATGAGTGACAATTCGAGATTATCTATATTTCAAAGTATTTAAACACACTGTTTAAAAGTAGTGAACTTAATATTATTAAAAAATGTGATGTGATGTATTAATGTGCTACATTGAAATATGCAAGTATTTGAAATGTTGTTTATTATTGTGAAATGTGCTCTTTTAATTGTGTTGTCTTGTATATTGTGTATATTGTTACATGTATTATTTATTTTTCTTGTAAATGCAAAAAAAAAGATATCTTCAATGGGTACGCGACTATTCGACCCCTACCTGTTCCAGGCGACAATTCAACCCCTCGACTATTCGACCCCAGCTGAAAAAAATAAAGCTTCTATTCAACCCCAATGTAGTATTTTAGAATGAGAAGAGGGATACAGAGATCCATTTTCTATGCAGCATGTGCCTGCCATCACTTCATAGTACAATGATACCTTATATTAAAAATCAGAATTAAAATATGTATTAGCATTGTTTTATTATGGTTTATAGAGAGAGACAAGCTCCAGCATCCAGTGGCGATGCAGTATCAGAAGGAAGGGAACCTCTGCTATGCATCTGCTCTATCAACAGAAATGGTGGTCGAGGTGCCCTGTCGTTTTATGTCCTGCTGGGTATGCTCCTGAAGGCGGAAAAAATGGTTCCATTGACATGCTAGCTTGTTTCCAAGTCTGCGCTGGGGAAACAACGCCGACCTGAGCAGGTGAAATTGGAGCAACAGTTGTCCAAATGGTCCAAGTATGATGACAGAGACATCACCTGTGAGGAGTTCCTCAGTACAGTGGACATTACATACACGTTTGTGTAAAGATGCCCAAACTGTACTCAGCCCAGTCTAAACCTAAATTTTGTATTTTAATACTAAGTAATTTATGCTTATTTATTATAAACTAACATAATCGTTTTGTACTGTTCTTAAACATGTGTTGCTACTTATTACTTGTTGTTTAAATTATTAATATTAGAATAACAAGAAAGATGAAATATTTACCTAATACTGTCTATGCCTTTTATTATTTTTTGTTTAATCCCAACTAATACTGTGTAAATAATGTTCTCTTTATTATGAGCATATATCAAACTATTTACCAGAACAAAAACTGAACCTATACAAATCTAATACAAGCTATAATAAATTAAAAAGTGTGTTACAATTATCAGCCTAATCCCACATTATCATGCCTTTTAATTTAACACCCTAGATATCACAATCGTAAGCCACCAGTTACTATTGCATCGAATACAATCAATAACAATACTTATATCATGACACAGCATTTACCATACTTTACAAACAATACAATGCAAAGATAAAATACTATTACGCTAGCAAACTACTAGGGGTGAAATAGTCGTGGGGTTGAATTGTCACCAGGGGTTGAATAGTTGCACCTTTCTACAGGTAGGGGTCGAATAGTAGAGGGGTAGAATAGTCACTTAGACATCTTCAATAAGGGGAAATAAATATTGAAAAACAAGATGTTTATTATTTATCAACATCTTGACCAAATTAATTATACTGGTTAGATAGTGAATAGCACCTTTAACAACGTATTTTCACCAGTCAATTCCGCTGAGAACACATCGCTATGACCAGTTTTGCTAATTATTCCAGCCATTGATGGAAATATAAATGGCAATTTCGAACGTTAGAAAAAAAACTGATTTCTGGAATAATCAACTTCTACCAAAAAGCAGCCGCCAAAACAAAATCGACACATACTTATTATAATCAATAGCAAAAGATAAAGTTGAGTATGTCTTCCCGAGAAGACGAAATGAAAACTGGGGCCGTCAAAAGTGTTCCAGCGGCTCGGTTGTGGCAGCCCGTCCCGTCAAGACGATTTTCTTAAAAACATAAACTTCAATGGCAAAATGACTGTATGTATGCACATACCTTCTAAGTGAGAGGCCATGCATCTTAAACGTTGATGTGATCGATGATTTTAATCTCGCTGACATTGTATTTGTTTTCTTTCAATATTTCCCGCGATATTTCTGACAACAATGCAACTTCCGGTTTCAAAGTCTCACATCGTAATTTTTGTGTACTCAATCCTCTGCTAGTTGAATATTCACGTCTTTCGCAATAGAAGTAGCATTAACATCATCACTATAACCACCATCATATTCACCATTTTCTTCATTAATCTTATCATCAGCATCTTCACTACTCATATCACTACTTCCTTATCATTATCACCACTGTCACCATCATCATCATCACCATCGCTCATCATAATAACAAACACTTTCAATATTATGATAATTTGTCTCATGATCATTAATTATTCACTTATCATCACCAACACCACTATCATCATCAACATCATCATCATCACCACCACCACTCATCATCACCACCCCCTCTTTCATCATTGTAATTTGTTTACTACATCATCATTCACAAGCGTCTTTTTCATTGTCACCTACACCACTAGTCTATCACCATCATCATTTCAATTTCCAAACAAGCCTTTTTACCAACATCATCACAAACATTACATTAAACATCTATCACCACTTTCATGATCATATCCTTGATACATTGTTTACCTTAACCAATCAATTAATGTTCAGTAGGTTAATAGAAGGGGGCGTGACCATGTAGAATGATTTTATAAAGAACATTATTTTATTGAAGTTATATCTGGATTGGATTTTCATCAAGATAAGTGCAAATAAGGTTCATATATATAATATATAAATAAAGAAGGGCTGTTTATCCACAATGACATGCAAGTACTCATCCCTGCCAGTTGTCCAGTAGGAACCACCAAATCCAGTAACATACAGCAGCAGCTGTGTTTATTTTTCCCAAACGGCCAAAGATTTCAATTCTGTTACTTTTACTACAACTCCTTAATCGTTTAATATGACCGACCGCAAACTTCAGGTTGTTTTTTCCACAAATACACAAAAGGTAATGCACGATCAGTATTGTCTATTTACATCTGCACTAAATGATTCTCTTGGTTAGTATGCAACATCAAACTTTGAGGTTGATGGTACTCCTAACCCATATGATTTTAATCTTCTAAACCATATGGTAACCAAAGAAACAAATAAGAAGAACATCTCGTTATTGATTGAAAACATTTTATTAATCAAATAAAAAATATAATAAGCTCAAGATTTAAAGCAAAAGCTGTAAAGAGAAAATACAATAACATTTATCAGTATAACCAATAAAATATCAACAAAATTTGTCTATACAATTTTATAACATTATTTTACCTAGGATGAAAACAAGACCGATATCAAATAAAGATTAAATATACACATTTCTGCATATTTTTAAACAAGTATTACAATATCAAATTAAGTAGCAAAAGAAAAATTTAAAATCCATAAACAATCTACATGTACATATTTTACTAATTGATTAAGCATTATTTAAAAAGATGTTCCAAAAATAAAAAACAAAGGCCTTTCTATGGAATGCTTGTTCAGTTGATATCACATATTTATATCCTGGTCATTGAATTTATTCATAATCATTAAATTTCAGCCAAGATAGAATAATTGCCATGGGAAGTCGTATTCATAACTCTATAATCCTTGAAGGAACCCATTTATACAACTGTGTGGAGTGGATCCATCCAAGGTCATTTGCTCAAGGAACTAGCAGCAACTCAACCAGGTTTCAAACCCAGACACTCTGACCTGGACTCATGTGCTATACTACTGGACAATCATGTTTTTAAATCCTGGTGTCATGGTTACATAACTGTTCATCTTGTTAATTAAAAATGATTACTGTAATCAGAAGTATTCAAGAATAAAAGAGTTGATAGAACAACAGAGTACAATGAAATATTTGGTTATAAACAAGTCCCACAATTTTAGTAACATCAAGTGTATTTGGACTATTTATATTTTGATTTGAATGAGATAAATGTTTGGATAATAATTCATTAATATGTAATAAAAAACATTAAATAATATGTAACAAAATGAATGTACAATAAAAAGGCATGCAAAAATAGCATGCAAAAACAAGAAAGGATAATTTCGTAGGCACTTGATTTAGCTTTGGTAAGCTTATTTAATAGAAACAATACATTTTTTATATAAATCAACATCTCGGATTATCAAGTAGAATGGAGAAATGATTTTGGTAAATTACTCACAATCGCACAGATGTTAATCACAGACAAAAAGTGACATACATTTGACACATGATAGAAATATTTACATTTCTTCCAAAACATACCAGGTTGTATTTGATTAAATTGGCTTAATCAAAAATGAGTTGTCAGAACATGTTCCATTAATATCAACGTCTAGAATTATAAAGTGGAATAAATATGATTCTGTTTTGGATCATATTGTCACACTTGTACAAATGTTAATCACAGACAAAAATAGGAAGATATAGTCCTTATATAACCTTTAATTTAAAAATAAACCACATATTTATATGTCAAAGCTACACACAAGGACATTTGATCATGCTCAATTCCTTATTTTATCCAAAACCACCTACATACAGTACCTGGTTAAATCATCTAAAAGATAATATAAGGTTTATTTAAAGATATATTAATAAAAGTGATTATCTTTCTCCCATTTGCTTATATACAAGATACATTGTATCTGATAATCCTTTATGAACATTCAATATTTCACAAAATTTTATTGCAGCATATACAACCAAACATGCCAAATAAAGATCAAATGTGCTGTGCACAAACTGGTTAAGATAAGAGACAACCCAAACATTAAAACGCATCAATCTGTTCACATATTTCTATAGAGTATGATTTTAATAGCTCATTGTGAAAGTAATTGTGTGTACAAAAAAGGTCAGGTAGTAATGGCGATAGATTAATTATGCAAGCGACCTCCATGTGTGGAGGCCATTAGGTAAATTGATCAAATACCTTGTTTAACACTGTTTTTATAACAAAAAACTAGTTTTCACAGTTACAAAGTCCAAGATTTGATTTAAACCATATTTGTAAAAATTCAAAATAAAATTTGGGACTACATTTTTAAGAATTACGAGATATATAGTTTCAATAGTCATATTTATTCACTTCATCGGGAATTATGTGGAATCCTGTTGCTAAAATTGGCCTATACATATGATTTTATTGGGATCAGTAATATTAGGCTTTATTAAAGATTATTTGTTTATTGGGTTTATCATCCCACCAACAGTATTTCAGTTATCTGGAGACGGTGTCCACTTGAAGCAGATATAGTGCTGCCGTCACTGTGTATAGCATGCCATCAACACCTGGCATGATACCACACCCAGTCACATTATCCTGTCACCAGGCCAACCGGTCGTGGAACTATCCTTATATTTGCTTGAGCGTTAGCAAGGGAGCTATACCACTACCATTTTTAACGACTTTGGTATGTCGCGGCCTGGGAACGAACCCGGGGCCTCCCGTACCTGGAGCTGACGCTCTACCGATTGCACTACCAGGTCCGGTCTTATTAAAGGTTAAGCATAGGCATAAGGTCCATGACCTTAAGATTTGGTAAGCAGTTTACAGTCAGCAGGAAGTAGACCAAATGGCTAGCTTTGCTTTTACTGAAGCATTTATTGTTCTTTGCAGAAGCTGTATGTGCAAGTTTTCAAACTTCAAGTGAGGAGACGTCAAGGGCAATTAACAACACTTTGGAAAAACAACAACAGGCGAGTCAAATCATAGACAATAAAGAAAGAAAAAATGGTAAAACACTACAGTAATCTAATTAAAGTAAAAGCATATATAACAACATGTAGACTGAAAGTTCTTTGGGACTTCATGAAGGAAACATGCTTTTAAATTTAGATAAATGAACAAGTAATCCAATAGTCAAACAGCAGAGATCATGTAACATAATGTATATTTCAAATAACATCTTCAAAATATCATTCAATAATGCCTTTTAAGAAATAATCAAGTATGCAAGCATATATGAACTAAAACCGTAAAACTAGTAAAATTAAAGTTAAAAAGCATGGAGGCATGATTCAATAACTTGAAATGCTTGATTCCATCCATGTTTGCTTGCTTTTACAGCATTACTGTCATGAACTTTATTTGTTGATGGATATAGATAAGCACATTGAAAATATTTCTGTCACCTAGAGACAGTTGTCACTTGGTAGCTTACTGATTTTAGCATTATTTAATGCATGTGAACACATGGCATGGCAAGTACAGTAACTTTATTCTAATCCTTAAGCCAGTCATGGTACCTAACCATGAAACGAGCAAACCATGTCAGTTAACACCTGTACATTGTACATTTTTTTAAAGCTTGGTATTTCCTGGATTAGGATCAAACCATGACTTGAGTTAACACTACTTTCTGCTGCTACCAGGGTCTGTTGAAACACATTTCTCCAAGATTAGCTAACATACTTCACTGGATTCCAAGGGTGCTTCATTTATTATCACATCTTCTTCCAATGTGGAGTAATTTGGTCCCAACTGGTCAGAGGGTTAGTTTTCTGTGAAGATATCTGATTAAAAAGAATGATAAAAATAAGATTCAAATTTAATGGATTTATACTTGAAAAGCTATTACAAAGCGTAGTTTCAGTAATTTTTTCTGTGGTGCTGGGACGTAAATCTGGGCAGATTGGAAAGACAAATCAGTAACTAGTTACCTAATGAATTGTCACCCTAATGCAGTTGTTAGTTACCAGGTATTAGAAGTAACATTTCTTAAAGCAGCTACATATTGTCTCATAAGAGATTCATTTTGTTGGTCATTACATTATAAATATAACAATGGCAATTTCTGAGTTAAAATGTGAAGTTCTCAGCACAAAACACAACAGTTTCTGTTGATCCCTTTTTTTTTTAATAATAAAAAAGCATATTGTAATGGTTTCAAAATGTTGATCTGTCTCAGGGTGGGGATTGAACTAAGAGCCATCCTGTGTGAGCTAATTACTGTGTGTACGTACGCCATGATGAAGATGCAGATGACCATGATGACTGTCATGACGAGGAAGCAGAAGCCATGGAAGAAGTTTAGAGTAGCGTTGTACAGCGGGTTGAACATACTTGTGGCAACCAGGGCTGACAGACTCTCAAACATCCCTATCAGACTGAACATCTTAGCTGCAAATTACAAACAAGATAACACATACAGCAGCCTACATGCAAGTACAAAGTAATTAAAAAGAAATCAGATGGTTCAGTGGTATGATTTTATAATATATGTTTCATTTGGAAGGTGCAACTTCCAGTTGGAGAAAAAACATATGTGACCGAATATCTCCCAGGTGATCTGTTGAGATATAAGTCAAATCTTCTTTAACCTCAATAGCTGACAGTCTTTACCATGACCTAAATTTTCGACATGTGGGTGAGACTTATTTGTTGTATTTTATTATCCCATCAGTTATGTGGAAACTGTTCAACTGAAGGTGATAAAGTACTGCCTTTACTGTAGTTTCGTGTCCTGACATCATATCATATGATCACTATCAGTCATAACTACCTCATAAGCTAAACAAAAGCAAGACACCTATACAACTACTGGTAACATTTTCTTAGACTGTGTATGTCAAAGATTGAACCTGGAGCCTCCACACCAGCAGCAGATATACGGCCTACAGAGCTTTTGGGCTTGACTTAGCACAAAGGTATTAACAAAGTATTATAAACTAAGCATTCCTTAAAGTTATCTATGTGTTGGTTTGTCATCAAAATATATGTAAATAACATTACTTTTATATCATATTGTATATACAATGATTATTTATAAATAGTTGTAAACTATATTCTAAATGAGTCAACAACAAATTTGTTATAAAAAGTTTAAAATTCTTTTGAACTGCCTAGTCATTTAAAATTTTAAATTATTTCAGTTGCATCACAAAATCTACCCTTCAGTAAACAAAAGTGTAATCCTCATTCTAATAGAACAATCCTTCATAAATTTGGATATTTTAATGACAATAGATGTTTCATTGAATGAAAGTTATACCTAATCCGTAATGGTCTATTAAAGCATTCTCTCTAAATGATCCCACAGGGATGGGATTTGCTGGCATTTTTGCCGATACTGTGCAGGGACATTTCTATCATGAAAGCACAGGGGCACTTATGAGGTGCCCAGGGACTGAACCCTGGCCGGACCATTATACCTGACACCGACGAATCAGGCCTAATGCTGTCCCCTTAGCTCTGAGCGTTAGGCGGGAAGCCACTACTACCAACTTTAAAGTCTTTGGTTTGACCAGCAACCCGATGCTCTACCACGAGCTAATGCGGCCAGTGATCCCATAGGTCAATTCCCAACATTGGATTATGGAGATGAAAACCCATGTACATGTTGAATGATTTATATATATATGACACAGTGTGATGTACTAGTATCCGTATAAGCATTCAAGCCCCTTGAGCAGTAAAGCAGTAAAGTATGCCAATAACATAATCAAGCATTGATACATGTTGATCAGAACCGTAAATGCCTATTAGCTATATACATGTAGGAATAAAGAAAGAGATTTTATGTTTAATTCATTTTAGGTAAAAATATTAAGGAGGTCACTTGTTTGAATATTACCTTGCTCATTTAGGTCCACCATACTAGAACACATGGATCTCACTGCAGCTGAAGAAAACCCTTGCAGTATTCCTGTGACTGCTCCTATTAAAATAAATGTATCAAGAAAATAAAGAAAAATAATGCAAATATAAAATCCGTATAAATTGAATTAAACATTTCTATATTACAATCCTTTTAAATGCCTCCTATCCAACCCAAAAGTACACAAAAAGCACAAAAAAAAAAAAATTTTGAATACCTTCTTTTGTAGTTTGTATAATTTAAGGTTAAAAGAGTACCCCTTTCAAAAGTTAGCAAAACATTTTTTTATTCTTACAGTGTGTATAAATTATTGCCGATTCATAATAGTTTAGTCATAAATAAGACAGTCAGGAAACCGACTTTAAACAGCTCTATTTGTAGATTTTTATTCCAGCTTCCAAACTGATAATTTATATATTCACTTCCAATTAATATTCTAAGCATAACTTCTCACCAATAAACAGTACAGGTGTCTTCACAGCTACCCCGAGCACAAGAAGTGCCGCTGACTTTGAGACCAGGCCCATTATGGCAATGGTGGTGTCCTTTGTTTTCACCACAAATTTCAGGATTGGCAGTATTGTCAGCACAGCAACACCTCTTAAGAAAGACTCTGTCCCCTTATAGAGACCAAGGGTGGTCTGGGACCAGTTAAGAGGCGAGTTGCGGGTGAAAATCAACAAGATGTCATTTTCTCCTGTAAAATAATGTTTTAAGGTTTGATTTTTGTACAAAAAGTTCGAATATGTATGAGAACAACCTTTCATTTTAGAGGAGAACAATGTTTAATTATAAAAGAAAACAACATACAATGTTATAAGACAAATGCAATGTTTGAATTAATAAAAAAACATGCGCACAATATTTAATATTATAACTAAACACATAACCTACCGCGTGAGCGTGAGGTAACACTCATGCATTATTTTTGGTAACTCACTAGTTAGTTATCGTAGTGTGACGTCACTGATGTAGTGTGACGTCATTAAGTATGTGTGGTGTATATGCCATTTCCCGATCACTTTGTTGTCGCCATTTTATGCATTTTGTTGGACAATTTCATTTTAATTAATAAAAAGATAACATTTTAGTCATGTTATAAACAAATCTGTTCCCTTTGTGTGGAAAATGGTCAAGTAAAGACTGGAACTATCTTTTGTGCGGATTCTTCCAAACCGAATTACACATGTCAAGGCCGATTGTTCATAGTTTTAAAAGATAACCGTAAAGTTTTATAGATAAGACACGTTTTTTTGCCGAAATAAAGTTTCCCCCTTTTTTCCCCAGATCAAAATTGACCCTTAAACTTTTTTTTGCATGGATAAGATGCACCTCCCACTTTTTTTATCATAATATGGGGGAAAAAAAGCGTCTTATCTATAAAACTTTACGGTACTTAAAAATAATTAACCAGGCTTAAGCAACTATCTGGGAGCAGCCTGATTAGAATCTGCTCTTTAAGCTGCTGAATGTCCACCAATCTGCAATATACATTGCATGTAGTTGTTAGCAAATAACTTTTTTAATCACTATTTTGCATAAGCTTACAAATAAATGTTTCACAATTACTTACCTACAGTGTTAAGCATCAGACAGAACATCACAACTACTAGAAGGCAGAGGTTTGTGAAGTTTTTGTTTCTTCTCTTCTTATAAACACAACAGCCTATGTCACGGACTGAGTCGAGGAAAAATCTCTGACACCACCCTCCTGTGGAAACAACACCCTCTGGCTTCTCTGGAACTATGTTTTCTATCCACACAAACGTATAGATCAAAGATAGGAAATTAATCCCAGCCAGAAGACTAAACACAAATGTGTAACTAGTTCTGTCAAGCATTACTCCAGATGTTGCCGTTCCTAGTGTTGCTGAAAGAAAGATCATCCCTTCCAAGATACCTATTCTTATTGTCCGCTGTTCTGGCACAGCAACATGAGCAACATAACTATACATTGACATCAAGGCGGCAATGTATGCACCAAGAATTCCATTGACAAAATTACCAATTAAGAGATAGGCAAGATCTGCCCTCATATAAATAGCATTCAGAAGATTGCTGATTCCTGCTAGCACTGCACCAACTAAAGGCAAAATGATAGGGATTTTTCGTCCCACTTTATCACCCCATGGTCCCAGTAGCAAGACAACAGTGAAAAGTGATGGCACACCCATAGTTACGTTAGAATATAACACCCATAGAGACGTGGTCTTCTGGACATCGTCTTCTGCCTCCTTGAATGTTGCATTGGATAAATTGTTGCACACTGTGCTGTTGTAACTTAACAAACACACTTTATCATACACTAGTGCTTGGTATGTGAGAAAGTTAGTAAAGGTACTATACATGTACATAAACATAACAGGTTCCACAGAAATTGATCTGGGATTGAATTTGATCTTTGAGCAATCTAAAACTGCCATGATGGTAGGGCTGTGCTTCAGTTTCAGATTTCACCAACACCTTGTATTACAGCATCTGAAATTGAAAAGAAAGATGAAATGCGGTTTTAAAGTTGAAAAAATGCTGCACCTTCTGTAGAGCTATTAAAAGCATTAGTTCTTTGTCTTGATTGACCAAACTTTTATAGCATGATAGGAGCAAATGCAAATTAACATAAACACCATGAAGAAGTATCACTGCAAACACACATTTACTTATCACACTGGCTCAAGTTTGACTGCTCAAATCATTCCTATAAAAACAACCTTGTTCTAAAGAAATGGTTACTGTGCTTTGATTTTTAATTCTTTTTATCTTAGTACCCTAAATATTATAGATAATAAACATTTTTAACAAGCATTGTTTTTGGCATTTATTTGACAAGCTGTCAACACTAAAGCAAGATTATACACAATGTACCTTAGCCAGCATGAACATTAAAACTTTTGAGTCTTCAATTTTTGAAAAGAATAACAATCATATACGCCTTCTCAGAACCAACAGATGTAGAAACACTAGTCCACAATAACACAGTTATGTGTCAAAAGACCTGGACAAATACATAAGGTGATAGTTATGATGTGTCACCCCAAAAGCATGAAGGCATCGCCCATAGAGACCTTATCATCAAAGATGATATTCTTAACAGATAATTCAGTAGCATCTTCATTGTTGAGCATCCCCACAACCTCCCAATGTGACAGAAAGACAACAGTGTTTCCGTGTTTTTAGTGTTCCGACACAATTAATTCAATAAATTTGTTTCTTACGCAGTCCGAAGAGCATATTGCATTTTTAATGATGCAAGAGCACTTTGGTCATTTTTCTAAGTACACAGTGTAAAATGTGGTTTCCATTATGGCTTTGAGTTTGGGTTAATATGATCTGCACCTTTACCTGGTACCTAAATTCAAAATTCCCATTTCAGGGCTTTATTGAACCTATCGGGCTATGTAACCTAACCCATTGATTGTTTAACATTATATATTACAAATAATGACATGATAAATAAAAATCTTGCTGCACAACCATATTTAAATGCATGTTATAAGACTATAGTTGTTAAACAAACCATTTATTTTTTTAGAAGAAAAACTTAGTCAAATTTAATATGTTAAAATGCAGTCTGGAATCACAATACTGACAGGTCGTAGTCTCATATCTATTTCTTTATATCTGAAAGCTTGACATGATAGCAGATGTGCTCTTTTGCAGACTGAATTAATAGAAACCACTTTTACAGTATCTGTACTCTAAATATTAAATACTGTACATACATTTAACCATGTTTGTAAAATATTATGTTGATCTATACAATTATTCATAGTGTGATGCTTAGATTTTCTAGATGACCCCCAAATTTCCATAAAGTGCACCTAAGATGACCCTCATAAATTCCAAGCTGGCAGAAACACTTAAGACACAAATGCAATGTTTTTCATAGGCATCATGGGAGTAGTGCAACTATTAAAAGCTACGGGTCCTGAAGGGATTTTCAAGAATTTGCCACAGTTATTGCCCCAGCAGCTATTCTCGTGCACCAAGAATCACTCAGCCTAGGTCGCATTTCTGAAGAATGAAAGACAGCTTTTATTACAACAATCTTCATGAAGGGGGAAAGAATTAACCCGGCAAATTATCGATCAATTTTTATTACTTAAGTATACAGCAAGACCCTTGAGCAAGCTTATATACTCAAGTGTGAAATCTAAAAGACATCAAATACTTGCTGGCTGCAAGTCCCAACTTCTCATAACCCTGCAGGACATTTCTTTGCACTTGATACTGGAGAACAGATAGATGCAGTCCTTCTTGATTTTGCAAAGCATTTGACAGTGTCCCCCATGAGAGACTCCATTTTTAAACTACATAATAATAGCATTGCTGGACCAGTTTTAACTTGGATCCACAGTTTTCCTTCCACTGATGTACTTAATGAGTTACATCTCTAGTCAGGATCCCAGGCCAGCTCCGGTGTACATCAAGGCTCATCCCTCACTCCACTCCTGTTTCTCTTGTAACTTAACAACCTGCCCAGTTAATTAGGTGAGCTCAACTAAACACCTCTTTGCAGACATCTTTCTTAACTGTAAGGTCAATTTAACAGTGGCTGCTAAAGCTT